>JAOTQR010118206.1:0-24433 GCA_025774065.1 Solanum ossicruentum | reverse complement strand
CCCCCCGAATGAGGCTTGGTCAATTCCCTACACTATAGAGATAATATTATACATTCCTTTCATCATCATATAGTCATTCAACTCATAAGGCATGCATTGGACTTTCAATTCCTCAAGAAAATCATAACCGGACATTTTACGAAACACTTGGAGGGTGTGTAGTGCTAGTGTAAAACCATGCAATTCAAGAGTGAAATCACACTAGAAAATTCAGTGTAAAACTATCAATAGTTACTTTGTAACACCCTCAAGCAATATACATCAAAACCCTTTATCAAATCTCACAAAAGATCTTAGATTGGTAGCTCAAAACCTGCTAAACAACCATACTTTCATGAAACCTCAACATAGTGTGCAGTGAAATTCATAATAAGTAAGACCCATGAATAAAATCAATTTTAAATCATGCAATTTTAAGTAAAATAAAGCTTTGGTATCATGGGGTGAAAGGAACCCATGAAAGAAATCCACATACCTTAGCTTTTGAGAATATTTGAAGAAGATTGGAGATGAATAACTGAAGCTTGAATGAGAACCTTAAGATCCGGATGAGTTTTGGGACTTGAAATTTGGAGATGAAATATTGTCTAAGTATTTGAGAGAATATTTTGGAATATCTTGAATGATATGATGGTGAAATAAGGCTAAGTATAGGTATTTTCACACATGGGAACAGTTAGGCTTAAGAATCAAAAGCCTTGGACCGAGATAGAAAAACTGGACAAAATTTACACTGTGGCGCGCCAAGCGCCAGGGGCTCGAAAAGCTCTCTGGAAATCGATTTTTGGATTCGTTTGCTCTATAGTCAGGGTTAGACCCATTTTTCACTTCATTTGACCCCCTGAACAAGAATATGCAGTCGGATTTTTGATATTGCACATGGATTTTGAGATATATGGAAATTACGATTTCAGGCACTTCTTAGACACATTTTCGAGCACTTTTTGTGGTCGTTTCAATATGTCCCCCTTGGAAACATTCATCCCCGATTGTCAACAAAACATATATGAGAAGAGTAATCATGAAGAAATCAGCCCCAACAAGAATGCAACAACATACTTAAAACACCATTTTCAAAATCTCAACATAAGTGTAAAAATCACCATGAACATTGTCAATATAAACACGAATGCATGCAAATGACTTAGGATCTAGAATATGAGACATGATATCACATAGAAGACTTAGGATAAGTACCTTAGGCTTGCGTAGGATGGAAAAGATAGGGATATCTCTTTGGCATATCCGCTTTGGCCTCCCAAGTAGCACTTTCGACTTGTTGGTTCTTCCAAAGGACCTTAACGGAAGAAACATCCTTGTTCCTCAACCTCTTCACTTGCCTATCCAAAATCTTTACTGAAACCTCTTCATATGAAAAGTTGTCTTCAACTACCCCCAAATATCAAGAGGCACAATGGCGTTAGGATCACCCACACACTTCCCCAACATATCCACATGAAAGACCGGATCAACCAATTCCATTTCACTAGGCAAATCCAACTCGTAGGCCACCTTACCAATCCTCCTCATCACCCTATAAGGATCCAAATATCTAGGGCTTAACTTACTATTCTTGTCAAAACAAACAACAACCTTCATGGGTGATACTTTCAAATAGACCCAATCACCAACCTTAAACTCAAACTCCCTCCTTCTCACATCGGCATAAGACTTTTGGTGACTTTGGTTTATTTTGAACCTTTCTCTAATCATTGTTATCTTCTCCATAGCATCCATAACTAGATTTGAACCTAACAAATCCATCTCTCCAACATCAAACTACCTAATCGGGGATCTATAACGTCTACCATGGAGAACCTCAAAAGGAGTCATTCTGATGCTAGAATGATAGCTATTGTTCTATGCAAACTCAATAAATGGAAGATGATCATCCCAAGTCCAATATAGAAGCCCTAAGCATGTCCTTAAGTGTTTGGATAGTTCTTTCGGCTTGGCCATCCATTTGAGCGTGAAAGGTCATACTAAGCTTTACCTTGGCTCCAAGACCTCTTTGGAAGGACCTCCAAAAAAGTAAAGTGAATTGTGCACCATGACCTAATATGATGGACAAAGGAACCCCATACAACCTCACCAAGTCATGAATGTACAACTTAGCATAACCTTCAGCCCCATATGTAGTCTTCATCGATAAAAAGTGAGCCGATTTTGTCATCCTATCAACTACAACCTATATGGAATCAAAACCCTTTCTAGTCTTATGCAACCCAAACAAAAAATCCATATTAATCCCTTCCCATTTCAAAGTCGAAATCTCTATATCTTAGGTTAGGCCACCCGGCCTTTGGTGTTTGGTTTTGACTTGCTGGCAACTATGGAAACCAGATACAAATTTTGCAATGTCCCTCTTCATGCTCCCCCCACCAATACACCTCTCTCAAATCTGTATGCATCTTAGTACACCCAAGGTAAATAGAGTATGAAGAACCATGAGCTACATCAAAAATCTTTTCCTTCAAGCCATCAACACCAAGGCACACACAACCTACCTTGGTACCTAAGGGAACCATCTACCCCTTGGGAGAAAACCTCCACCTTTCCCCCTCTCACCAAGGCCTTCAATTGTAATAAGAAGGGATCAAGATCTTGCTTAGCTTTCACCTCCTCAACCAATGAAGATCTAGAACCATCAACAACAACAACAACACCATCATCACCCTCTTCCAAGCTAACTCCTAGTCAGCCAACCGATGGACCTCCCTAGCCACCCCTATGCCACCATCATCAACATGAGCAAGGCTACCCGTATACACCCTACTCAAAGCATCCGCTATCACATTATCCTTACCGAAATGATAGTGCACACTCATATCATCGTCTTTAAGAAGTTCTAACCACCTTCTTTGTCTCAAGTTGAGATCTTTTTGAGTGAAGACTTATTGGAGGATCTTATGATCGGTAGCACATCAACATGCACCCTATAAATAGTGATGCCAAATTTTCAAAGCAAAAGCAATGGCGGCTAATGCAAGATCACAGGTAGGATAATTCTTTTCATGCACTTTGAGTTGTCTAGAAGCATACACTATTTCATTACCATTTTGCATCAACACACAACCCAAACCAACCCTTGAAGCATCATAATACACAACAAATCCTTCTAGCCCTTCTAGTAGTGAAAATATAGGAGCTGACATAAGCTTATATTTATATAATTGGAAGCTTTTTTCACACTCATTGGACCACACAAATTTGGCCTTCTTTTGAGTCAACTTGGTCATGGGAGAAGCAATATAAGAGAACCCATTCACAAATCTCCAATAATAAACCACTAAGCCCAAGAAGCTCCTAATATCCGACAGGGTCAATGGTCTAGGCTAATTTCCAATCACATCTATCTTTTTATAATCCACCTTAATACCATCGCCCAAAACCACATGACCTGGGAAGAAACCTCTTTCAACAAAACTTTACACTTTTCATACTTATCATACAACTTCACTTCCCTTAATCTTTGTAGCACTACCCTCAAATGACCCATATGCTCCTCCTCATTAAGAGAATAGATCAAAATATCATCAATGAAGAACACAACAAATGAATCAAGGTAAGGTTTGAAGACCCTATTCATAAGATCCATGAAGATGGTCAGTGCATTGGTCAACCCAAAGTGTCACGACCCAAACTAGGGCCTAGATGTGACATGGCTTAAGGAGAATCCGAAGGAACCCTAAGAAAGTCTTTTAACATATCATTACACATCCTTGATCGAGGAAGTAATTAAACACAATAAAAGAGTAGAAATAAGGGCATAGGGACTAAGGGAAAACCTTCGTTTCATAAAAACTTCAAGAGAGAGTAAAGCTCATAACATCCTTACATATTTGTCCAACAGGACCTCTAGACATAGAACTTAGCGGGGGCAAAGACAAGCAATCGGGCTCACCCTCATACTAATGAAATTAGGTTATCTAAATATATGAGATATAGTCTAAACATAAGCATGAAAGAAGATAGATATTGTCCCCGGACTTGAGGACTCACCAAAAGCTAACTTGAACAATTCGTCTAGCCACGAGGAGGAGAATCAATAGGAGCTCTGGTTGTTACATGGTAATATCATATAGGCATAGAGTATGCATTAGTACGTTTGAATGTACTATGTATGTAGGATGCAATGCAACAAGTGTTAAGCACCATAAACAAAATGCATGACATAGGCAATGAATAAACTTATAGCAATATAATATGTATGAATGATACTTGAAGTAAGATCATGTTTATATATAGAACATAATACAAGAGTAAGGAGTGACAATTCTTAGTGCAATCCAAGGCCTACCACCTCCTTGGAGAGGCGAATGAGGTACAAACCTCTTCATGAGGTTGATGGAGTATAAACCCCCCTAACAAGGTTTATAGAGTATAAACCCCCCAATAAGGTTGATGGGTACAAACCTCCAACAAGTTGCATGGGCCTGCTACCTCCTGAGCTAGGCAATTGAGGTACAAACTCCTCAAGAAGGTTACCTGAGCCTACAACCTCCCGGATAAGGCTTGGTCATCCCCAACACTATTGAGATATATCATATACATACCTACCTCCCAGCATCGTATAATTATCATATATAAACCTTTCATCATCATAAAGTCATTCAACTCATAAAACATACATTTGACCTTCAATTCCTCAAGAAACCATAATCGGACATTTTATCAAACACTTGGTGGGTGTATAGTGCTAGTGTAAAACCATGCAATTCAAAAGTGTTATTGATGTGCTGCCACAGTACAGCATATTTGGTGCCTAAAATAAGGGATTTTGTAAGTTCTTAACATGACATTTTAGTGTCTTGATGAGTTTTTGTGTTAATCTTGTGGAAAAGTTGGGTTGGCATAATTTTGAACAAAAATTGAAGAATTTTCTGAAAGCATAGGCCTTACAAGCACACCCACGAGTTGTAGCTCAAGACACGAGTCATAGGGTGGTGTCATAGCGAGAATCAGAGACCAAAATTTAGAAATCTGCTAAGTGGAGGTCATCCCTTTGAGGCCATCGTACGAGTCGTAAGTTACACTACGACTCGTATAAGTGGACTCATAGCAAGAATCAGAGATCCAAGATATTGGACCAAAAATTGAAGACCAAGACTACGAGACTAACATACGAGTCGTAGCTCAAGCAACGACACCTATAGGTCATACTAGTTTAGTCAAAGATGCCAAGAACCTAATACGAGACCCTGACTACAACTTGTAGGTCATTCTATGAGTAATACCTGTGTAACTTAGTAGATGCCAGCTGTTTTTTCTGTGTAAATTCTAGGGTTACTTTGTAAATACTATATATAGTTTATGTTCGGCTTTTAGCAGGAGATTTGTACAAGGATTCAACCATAGACTATTGAGAAATACATTTTTTGAAGCTTTTCTTAGTTTTTTAGATTAGTTTATTGTGTTCTCTCATGGAAAATCCATTTTGGGGATTGCAAACTTTGTGGAGCTTGTCAGTTTGCAATTTATGGTGCTTATTTCCTTCATTGGTATTGGTAAAACTCTCAGCTATGTTTATTACTTGCATTCTTGTGTGTTTTTCCATAGTCATGAGTAGCTAAGAAGCCACAACTTGGGGTTGTGAGAACCATGGATAGTTGACATTGAAATAACCTAGGTTTCATGTATTTTTATGATTGGGGTTTTGCATGTATTATCTATTTTCTTTCATGATTATTGTTGTTTGGTGGTGGCTAACACCGAACCCCGCCTACTATTATGATCCCAGCTAAGGTAGTGATGAATAGGAAAAGGGGAGTACATGATAGAATTCGATTGATGTGTTCTTTTCTAATCAACCAAACCTAACCAAGGGGAGGTTTTCTGGGACTCTTGGTAACGGTTAGTTGGCACGCCATAGTGGCCGACCAAGCGTCATGGTGAAATTCGACCTTCAACTTTACAAGAGGGTTGGAAAAACCTAACTTACCATACTGCATACAACTATTATATAGGGTAATCAAGTCAATGAATCATAGGGAACACAATTCCCAAGTTGTCCCCAAAATTGAGTATTTCCTTGCATCATAGTTAGTGTTTATTTTATTTTGTTTTCGAATCACAAAAGCTCCCCCCTCCCCCCCTCCCTCCCTCTATTTAGAGATTGTAGTCATAAATGCTAGAAATGAATAGTGGTGAAATCATTTAATCAAGCCCTGTATTGCTTATGGATTTGATCCTAACCTTAGTTAGGTTAATTACTGACAACGATGACTTTCTTATTGGAGCGTGAACATCATCAGAAATTATGGCATCATTGCCACGGTGTTTATTTGATTTGCTAGGTGTTGATTTGATTTAACTATTAGTTAATTCTAGTGTTGATTTCTAGGTTCTCTTATATTTTACTCTTTCTGTTTGTTTTATTAGTTGATTTTAGGTGAAGGTTGGCTGGCACTATGACTGAGCAAACGTACTACATTGCAAACAACATGTTGGAAACTTTGCAGAGTCATGCCCTATTTTATGGAAAGAGTCCGAAGATCCCCAAATCCATCTACAAAATTTCACTCAAACATTGAGGGGGGTCCTTGGGACAAGATATCCTACTTGGGAGGCCATGGCTCTTCAGGTTTTCCCCATGACTATCTAGAGTAAAGCTGCTAAATGGTGGTCAATTCTCCCACCCGATGTTTGCTCTAACTAGGGGGAAGTACAGAGAATCTTCCTTATGAACTTCTATATATAGAGAGTCCAACAGGCAAAAACTATTGAACAATGTCTGTAATTTGAAAAGATTGCCAGGAGAACCTTTGGTAGCAGTCTGGGAAAGATACAAACAATACTTGGCAGCGAATAAGAACCATGGTCTAACTAATGATGAGTTGGCAGCTAGCTTCTACCGAGCATTACCCTCTGAATAACAAGGGTAGGCTGACGCATTGTATGGAGGAGTCTATTGGGAGTTCGTAAGATGACCATTTAATGAGATTACTGAGAGCACGGACAAGCTATTTGTAGTTTCCTAGTTCTACCAACCCCTTCAAGAGCAAGTCGAACCATCTTCTAGTTCATCTACGGGAACCTCAAATAAACCCAAAAGTGAAGATGTTGCACATTGCACTAGGTAACCATACCAACTTAGTATCATCAATAAACTGACCTAGATTAAGCATATGCTTGAGAAAGTTCTGATCAAGGTGAATGAACAAGATTACATTGTCCAGGAGATAAAGTTTGATGTCCTCAAATGTAATTACAAAGTGGAATAACAAACTATATTAATGTAAAACATTGGTGATAGGTTGGAGCAGCTTGCTGAGCAAATAGATACAGTGTAAGACGAATAAAGGAAAAGTAGAAGGAGTAGTAATGGAAATCATGGAGAGTTTGATTATCCATGATGATAAAGTCGAGCCACGACGCTTAACAAGGAACTTCTTGGGAGGCAACCCAAGAATTTCTTATGTTTTATTTTATTTTTAGACTTTTTATTGTATTTTGATTGTTGGTAGGTAATTCAATATTGTGCTGTGATTGTTGGGACTTTGAACCAGTTGTAGAAATTGGCATTTTGGTGTGTTTTTGGTAATAGGTTGCATGGACAAACCACGAATGAAAGAATGGAAAAAATTATGTTTGGGCTCAGCTTCTACGAGCAGGCCTACAGGTCGTAGTGAATGTTAAGATGCATAGTGATGCCTCGTAGAGAGAAACAATAAGTACCTAAAGCTAGCTACACACTATGATCCAAACTTACGATTCGTAGGGTCCCCTAAGAGTTGTAAGTGGGGTTCGTAGTGCTCAGGTATGAAGTGTAAATTTTCCTAAGTGTTGGGTCTGATACGAGATCAGGACCTACGAGTCATAGACTTCATTTGACTCGTAGTGGGGCCTTGGAAGAGAAATCTGTAGAATTTCAAAGGGCAAACTATTTTGAATATTAATAGACTGACGTCTCTTGGATCTTCGTGCCCCTTCATGAAACATTCCCTTTAAGTTTATAACTCCTCTTATTATTCCCTTTCACTATTTCATTCATCTTTACATCTTTCATCCACTAAAATTTCCCCGGCAAGTAAATTATGTACCAAGAACTCTTCCAGTTTTTCTTCTCCTCATCATACATTGACATATTCCTCTAGTAAGTTCTCGTGGTCAATTTCAATTTATCTCTGAAATAGTATTGTCTGATGGATGTCTGAATGAATGCATGATGATGGTCATACCTTGAATCTTATCTTTGTTAAGTTATCGTGATACTTGACAGCATGGCCATGTGCCTTGCGATGTACTCTGTGGGTCATTGTCTTACTGAAATTATATGGGATGGAAATTGTTGGCTTGGGGGTGTTACAATTATCATATGATAAATTAATTATGTATATTCCCTTTTTGTGTGTTAATGTTTTTACCATTAGGAATGGTTTGCCTATATGGAGAAAAATTCATGTTTTGTTTTAAGAAGATTGATAATGGAGAATATTTAGGTTGTTGCAACATCACCTATTTCTGTTTGCGTGTAAACTATGTTGCTTGTTGATTAAGTTGTTGGTCGTTGTCGATAAGTTTGAGGCACCTTAGGTGCTCTCTGCTTTTTGCTACAAGGACCCACTACGAGTCATAGGTCACCCTACAAGTCGTAGTGGACCCTTGTAGTAGGTAATAATCACCAAAGATACCGTAACATTTTCCACACAAGGCTCACTTACGACTTTACACTTGTTACAAGTCATAGTGATGGTTTCATAGCATTGAATTGAACCCTTGAAATGTCTTAAAAATGAGATACGATCCTAGCCTTCGACTTGTAGTGCACACTACAAGTCGTACCTATGTCTCATACCTAATTTTAGAATATATTTCCCTTAGCAAACTTATTGATACAAGGCTACTATACAACTCATAGGTGCCCTATGAGTCGTACCTCCACTTTATGTCTGCAAAATTACATCTGGTTCAGTCGTTTTACATAAGATACTTTATTGATAGTTGATTGATTGTTTTATATATTATCTTGCTGGTACAAGACATCATGATACTTAGGCTTTGGTTGGTAATGCTTTTGCAGAGACAATGTCTCCTAAAGGATAAAGAGTTGCTACCCCATCCCCAGGACACCAATTGAGAGATGAGTCCTCTAACGTACCCGCAATATGATCAAATCAACCAGAATAATCAAGAAAGTGGATAACTCCTCCCAATCTGATAAGGAGGACAAAGAAGACGGGTCAAATGATGATGACTCCACTTCTGACTCTAGTTCTCTTGAAGTTTCTCAGTATCACCCAGAAGAGACTGCTCATCCATAGCAAACCGATTCTGCTTGCACCGTCTGATCCACAAAACATAAGATGGTGTGTTCCTGAAATGAAAGATATCTACAATAAGGGACTGGAACTTAAGAGTCAAGGGAGGCCAGTGTGGAGATTTCATTCGAAGGCAAGGTTCAAAGACTCAAGTTGAAAGGTGTACCAGATTTGGAAGCTGATATTGACTGCCATGGGTTAGGATGGTTATCACAAGTGCTGGGGAAGTATGCCCCTTACCTGGTCTGAGAATTTTATGCTTCTTACTATGCTACTATATGTGGCAACCTTCTGAGGCTCATGAAGCCTATTCATGCACCACAGTTGAGTGAAGTCATGGTTAGGGGTAAGATTGTCGACATCTCATCAGACATTATTAGGAGGCTGCAATTAGAACCTAATTAGAGAGCCCTACACTCCACAGCAGAATATGACCATAGGATGGCAAACATGAGGAAAGCAGTTAATCAGAATTATGACGACTGAAAATGGAGTTATTAAGGTGGATAGCGGGCCAAATTTGCGAGGAAGGTGTTGAGCCAAAATGGGTTACAGACCATACCAAGCATATTCTGAAGGCCCATCTCTCATTTAGGGCAAAGTTTAGTTGGTCTATTATCTGAAAGCGCATCAGGCCCACATTCACAAATAATGTGATCATATTAGAGAGGGTCGTGTTGTTGGTGAGCATCTTGGAAGGGTATGAAATTGATTGCGCTAGCGTTATGGAAGAACAGATACATAAGTCAGCGGTCCACACTCAGCAAGCACTATCTTTCCCTATTCTGACTCATAGTTATGCAAGGAAGCTAGTGTACGGGTTTCTCTACACCTGGATCCTCATATAGAGGCTTTCCGTACGATGGAACCTAGTATCCCTACAGAGAGCTACCCCACCTCTTATGCCAGAGCCATTCCTGATAGAGCCTCAGATTCTGGGGTTACCTCTAGCGACTACTGGCACTACTCTGGCCACTACAAATCCCACGCCAGCCGTTGAGATCGTGTATACACCTCCTCCAGCACTCCAGCACCAGCAGTATCTTCTTTACAGGTTGACCCTTTTTCCTCTATTATTGCTTTTTAGGATTTACTATGCAGGGTGGCTATAGCAGAGGGCAGGCTACAAGAGTTATCCGCATAGGTCTGGCCATTAATTGATCAGACTATTTGGGACTCCAAGGAAAGGATTAAGGCGTTTACCCGAGATTTAGTTAATGAGAGAGTCCGAGCGATGGATGCCCCAGTCGATGCATTTGCGGCTAGAGTTCACAAGAGGATTGAGCGAGCTAGGCCTACCGACGGGAATGTGGTTACTGAGAAGTTGGCCAAGTTCAAGGCTGACTTGTTACAGATATTGGCAGCCTCTGTTCCAGCCCTGGTGGTAGCGTCGATAGGAGATAAGGCATTTGATTGGCTCATGGATCATCCGGACACCCATGGGAAAATGGGCCCTCGAGCACGTTGACCTAGACCCAACCCCGAAGAAGCCAACATAGGAGGAGGAGCCCATACCTGAGGAGGTGGTGCAGGAGTCACTTTTGTTAGCGGCTATTCAGAGAGAGAGAGAGCACATCATTCCCTACCTAAAAAGGGTACTTCTGGTACAGCTACAGAGGAGAGGTAGCCCTAATACCCCGCAAATAAGCCTAAGACTAGTGGTCGATGGACCATGATGTTTGACTTCTTTTGACCCCAGTTCTCATTTTCTTATGTTGGATACTTTGTTCTCTTTTCAGTCAATCTTTTTATTATGTTGGTTTTTGGTTGTGTTTAAATATTCTTATGTTGGATGTTATTTTTACTTACATTTTGGATGTCAATTTTTTTGTTTTTAATGGATGTATGTATATATTTCTATGTTATTGTGTTTTGTTTTTATTCTTGTTTTTACTTTGAGGACAAAGTATCACATTTTCGTGGGGTGGTGGAAGTTATGGATTAAGGTGAAGTCTGAGTTGCCTCATCCATAACTTCCCCTATTTTTGATTCCAAGGTTTTCTTGCCATGCCTCTTTTTCCTTGTTGATATTTACTTTTCTGTTGAACCGGCTTATTTAGGTAGTGTAGATAGTAGGTAAATTCATAAGTAGTGTTATCTATTAGCCTATACATAATTTTTAGATTTTTTTTAATGTTTTGATGAAAATTGGTACCCTCAAAATTTTGAGATTGTGATTATTGATGCATTCATACATTTCTGAGTATTTGACAATGTTTGTTCTGATATTGTGAAGGTAAGTTGAGACTGAAAGAATGACATATGAGTCTATACTTGATTGTGGATGCAATTGCCTTGTGTGTTGTGAGCTTATTTTGCTGCATTAATGCACGTTGTATGGACCCAGAACATGCCCTGTTACTCTAAAGTTGGTTTGGTAATGTGGTGGATATGGAAAGGATCTTAGGCCTTTGTTCTTTGAGTGAAACCTCTTTTATCCTAAATGACCCACTAGAAGAGTGAGTGAATCCCATATTCCAAACTTTTGAGCTTATCATGTACTCATTCTTTCTTGATACCTTGCTAGCTTCACCTTGTTTGATAAAAATGCCCTAATATTACCCCTGGTATATCCTTGAACATGAGAACCTTGATTGAGGCCAAAGGCCTAAGTTGAGGGTGACTGTAGTTGATGGCCCTGGTTTAAGGCATAGATATTGTGTACTTCACCTGAGGCTAAAAGCTTAAGTTGAGGTGGCCCTTATTGTAGTAAAGTAATGACAATAAGGTGGTTGTTTGGGAAATTAAGAAAGAAATTTTTTTAAAAAAGCATTTACCGAGTGAAGAAAAAGAAGAAAAGTATCTTAAATTGAGAAAAAGTAGCAAAATTGAGTTTGAAAGAAAGGAACAACTAAAAAGGAGAAAGAAAGCACTCAAGAAAAGTTCAAAACAAGAGAATAAAGGTGGATTAATTAAAAAGGATTGGATTATGAAAGTAAAAAGTGTTGGTAAACATGGTTCAAGGATAGAATTAGTCATTACTTGCCCAAGATACCACACCAAAGCACTCTGAGCCTAGTTACAAGCCTATAAGTCCTAAAGTGATCCAACTCCACGCTATCACCAAGACAAAAGATGAGTATAGACGCAAGCCTATGGTGTTAGTTAGTATGCAGTGAATTTCAATTATGAGAGTGAGAATGCTTCCTCAGCCCCTGAATTCCAAATGTTTTTGAGTGAATATGAGGGACTTCTTTCCAGTGAGGGCATTTTCACTAATTGAGTAACATACGACTATACCAGTGATTGTGGATGGTTGATGCTCCTTAGCTTGTCATAGTTGGATTGCCATATCTCTAATTATGTTCTTGCTTGCTCAATGACTTTGCAACCTTGTTTTGAAAATAGCAGTTGGATACCTAGAACAGAGGAGTTGTTGTATATGCCATTAGTATAATTGCTATGTATTTCTCTTTGTCTATAAAGATTGATTCGCAGCTTGAGGACAAGCAACAATTCTAAGTTGAGGGTGTTGATGTGCTACCAGAATACAACATATTTGGTATCTAAAATAAGGGATTTTGTGAGTTCTTAACATAAATTGTTAGTGTTTTGATGTGTTTTTGTGTTAATCTTGCAGAAAAGTTAGGTTGGCATGATTTTGAAGAAAAGTTACAGAATTTGCTGAAGCATAGGCCTTACAAGCCCACCTACGAGTCGTAGCTCAAGATACAAGTCATAAGGTGGTTTCGTAATGAGAGTCAAAGACCAAAATTCAAAAATTTGCTAACTGGAGGTCACCACTACGAGGCCATCATAAGAGTCATAAGTTACACTATGACTCATATAAGTGGACTCATAGCAAGAATCAGAGAGCCAAGATGTTGGACCAAAAACTGAGGACAAAGACTACGAGACCAACATACGAATCATTGCTCATGCAATGACTCGTACCTATGGGTCATTCCAATTTAGTCCAAGATGCCAAGAACCTGATATGAGACCCCGACTACGACTTATAGGTCATCCTATGAGTCGTACCTACGTAACTTATCAGATGCCAACTGTCTTTTCTGTAAATTTTAGGGTTACTTTGTAAATACTATATATTGTTTAAGTTTGGTTTTTAGCTAGAGAGTTGGACAAGGATTCAGCCATTGACTATTGAGAAATATATTTTTTAAAGCTCTTCTTAATTTTTTAGATTAGTTTATTGTTCTCTCTTGGAAAATCCAGTTTGGGGATTGCAAAACTTTGCCTTGTACTCATTGTTGATCAATCAAGCTTGTGGGTTTGCAATTTGTGGTTTCTATTTCCTTCATTGGAATTGGTAAAGCTCTCAACTATGTTTATTATTTGCATTCTTGTGTGTTTTGCCATAGCCAAGAGTAGCTAAGCACCTACAACTTGGGGTTATGGGTACCATGGGTAGTTGAAATTGAAATGACCTAGGTTTCTTGCATTTCTATGATTGGGGTTTTGTATGTATTATCTATTTCCCTTCATGATTATTGTTGTTTGGTGGTGGCCAACACCGAACCCCACCTACTATCACAATCCCGAGGTAGTGACGAATGGGAAAAGGAAAGTAGATAACAGAATTCAATTGATGTGTTCTTGTTTAATCAATCAAACCTGACCAAGGGGAGGTTGACTGTGGCTTTTGGTAACGGTTAGTTGGCACACCATGGTGGCCAACCAAGCGCCATGGTGAAATTTGACCTTCACTTTCACAACAAGGATGGAAGAACCTAAGTTACCATCCTGCATGGAAATCACCAATCGTAGCCATGTTATCTAGGGTAATCAAGTCAACGAACCATGGGGAACACAATTCTCAAGTTGTCCCCAAAATTGAGTATTTCCTTGCATTATAGTTAGTTCTTATTTTGTTTTGTTTTTGAATCACAAACCTCTTCCCCCCTAATTTAGAGATTGTAGTCATAAATTCTAAAAATAGTTAGTGGTGAAATCTTGTAATCAAGCCCTTTATTCCCTGTGGATTCGATCCTAACCTTTGTTAGGTTAATTACTGACAAAGATCACTTCTTATTGGAGCGTGGACATCATCAGTTATCATGCAAGAAAACTTGAAGTAAAATAGCTTACCAATACTTAGCAATCCACCTTGTAAAATACATTTAAAATCCTCATCAAATATCAATAAGAAATCATAGTTCTACAGCTTAAAACATGCATAATCATAATAGGTAAATCATCTCATGGTATAGGATTAAAAATGAGTAATCATGTATTTTCAGTCAAACTTTCATGAAATCCCAATATAATATATCATAATAATCTCTAATGAACAATACCCATAAGCAACACAACTTGGAAACATGTAATTTTCATAGAAATGGAAGATTGGGCTTCATAGGTGAAAGGAACCCATGAATGAAACCCACATACTTTAGTCCTTGAATTTCTTGAAATTGAGTTGTGAAAGACTTGAAGTTGGAATTGGGTCTCGGAATCCAAAGCTTTCTCTTGAGTTTCCTTGAATTTGTATTGGGGTATTAACGGAGGCTCTTGATAGAATTTGAGAGTGTATTCTAATTGGGAGGAGCGAATTTGATCTTTAGGAATAGGGTTAGGTCTTTACAATGTGTCAAGATAGCATTGGAATTCCCAAAATACAAATAGAAATGGCTTAATTTACAGAATGCCATTAATAAGGCGGAATTTGGCAAAAACTCGTATATACCCCAACACATAAAAGTTCTACGAAAACGAGCATAACTTCTTCATCCAAACTCTAAATAAGGTGAAACCAAGTGCATTGGAAAGCTAATTCAAAGAGATTTGATTTAGTAGGTCATAGACCACCCATATCTTTGTGTGCTAAGAGATATTCCCCTTTAAAGTTGACCCTCCTATCGATACTTGTGCAAAACTTAGCCAACGAAAATTCTTTTGAACTTTGCTTCAAGTAGGGGACCCACGATGGTCTTAAACGGCATAAATAAGCTTGACTTAGATTTAAATGAGAGATTGAAGCTTTAATGAGCTTCTTGAGACCCGCAAATGAGTTTAGGACACTTGAATTTGGTGAAATATTTATCTAAGTGTTTGAGAGAGAATTGGGGAATGTCTTGTATGATATGAAAGTAAAATATGGCTAAGTATAGGTATTTTCACATATGGGGAGACTTAGTCCCAAGACCAAAAACTCTTGGACCGAACAAGAAAAATAGATCACAAAATGAACTGAGGTGCGCCCTTGGCATGTCACACCTTGGGCATGGAAACCTCACTCGAAAGTGAATTTTGGGAAAATGAAATTGCAATTCATTTTCTCTAAAATAGGAGTTAGACCCATTTACCACCCAATTTGACCCCCTAATCAAGAATATGAAGTTGGATATTCAATATCACGCACGGATTTTTGGATATATGAAAATTATGATTTTGAGCGCTTCCAAGGCACATTTTCGAGCACTTTTTTGGGGGTCATTTCAATGTCTCCCCCTTGGGAACATTCATCCCCGAATATCAAAGAAACATATATGAGAGATGTAAACATGATAATTTTAGCCCACATAAAGATGCAACAATGCACTTAAACATCATTTCAAAAGTCTCAACATAAGCGTAAAATCATCACGAACTTGTCAATTTAGACATGAATGTATGCAATGACATAAGGGCTGAGACTTAGGACTTGAAATCATAAAAAAGGATCATATTTGTTATCATAAACTTGAATAGAATGAAAGAGGTATGGACATTGCCTTCCATGCCTGCTCCGGCTCCCTGAATTATACTTCCAACTTCACGATTCGTAAAAAAGGCCTTGACGAACAACACACCATTGTTAATCAATCTTCACTTATATTCACACAACCTCCCCACCGAACCTTCTCATAGGTCAACTCATCCTTCACAACATCCACAATCTTCAAAAAGTCTTATAACACTTGAATCACCAATGTATCTCCTCAACCTAAGATCATGAAGAACCGGACGAACCATATTCATGTCCAAAGGCAATCTCCCATTCGTATACAACCTCCCCAATCCTCCTCAATACTCTATAGGGACTCACAAACCATAATATCATTTCCCTCTTTACCAAGAAAACCATACCTTTTATGAGTGAAACCTTCAAATAGCCCCAATCACTAACTTTAAATTCAATATCCTCTCTTCTCTCATAGTCATAAGACTTTTGATGACTTTGGGCTGTTTCATCCTTTCCCTAGTCAACCTCACCTTCTCCATGCCTTCCAAAATCATATTTGAACCCAACAAAGCCATTTTTCTCGCTTCGAACCACCTAACTGGGGACATAAAATGTCTACCATATAGAGTCTTAAAAAGGACCCATGTCAATGCTAGAATGATAGCTACTATTAGTCTCATCAAGAACCCTCATCCTCAAGACATCAACTCTAGGCACACACAACCGACCTTAGTACCTAAGAGAACCATCTCCCCCTTGGGAGAAAACCTCCACCTTGCCATGCTAATCGAAGTCTTCAATTCTAATAAGGAGGGATCAAGATCTTGTTTTTTTTTTACCTCATCAACCAAGGAAGACTTTGAACCATCGACAACCACAATGCCACCATTATCAACCTATTCCAACCTAACCCTTAAACTAGCCAACCGGTGGACCTTCCTAGTCAACCATTTGCTATAACCATCAATATGAACTAGGCTACCAATGGACACCCTACTCAAAGCACCTATCACAATATTAATCTTACCAGGATGATAATGCACACTCATATCATAAGCTTTAAGAAGTTCTAGCCACCTCCTTTGTCTCAAGATAAGATCTTTTGGGTGAACACATATTGGAGACTCTTGTAATCGGTAACAACTTCAACATGGACCCTAATCAAATAATGATGCCAAATTCTTAAAGTAAATACCATGGCAGCGATTACAAGGCCATATATAGGATGATCCTTCTCATGCATCTTAAGTTGTCTAAAAGCATAGGCTATCACCTTACCATTTTTCATCAACACACAATATAAACCAATCCAGGTGGAATCACAATCCACAACGAACCCTTCCAACCCTTTCGGTAGAGACAAGATAGGAGCAGACACAAACTTATCCTTCAAGGTTTGGAAACTCTTTTCACACTCAATGGTTCACACAAACTTAGCCTTCTTTTGGGTCAACATAGTCATGGGAGAAGCAATAAAAGAGAACCCATTCAAAAACCTCCAGTAGTAACCCACTAAGCCCAAGAAACTCCTAATATCCAAGTGCGTCAAAGGCCTATGCAAATTTCTAATCACATCTGTATTCTTGGATCCACCTTAATACTATCCTCCGATACCATATGACCTAGGAAGGTAAACTTCTTTAACAAAAATTCACACTTCTCATACTTAGCATAGAACTCCTCTTTCCCCAAGATTTGCAACACTACCCCTAAATGGTTCACAAGCTCCAAATAAATCAATACTTCATTACTAGAGACCACCACAAACCTAACAAGGTAGGGATTAAAGACCCTATTCATGAGACCTATAGACATAACCGGCATAAGTCAAACCAAAAGACACTGGCCCAAATCAAAATATCAAAAAGGGCATTCACTAACTCATTGATCACCAGAAACAACTCAATAGAAATAATTTAGGTTCAACACCCCTAACTCTTACAAGATGGTAGATGCAACCATTAGAGATCAATTGTACCTTAAGACAAGAAATGGACTTACCCCTTCACAACCACATTACAAGACCCCCTCAAGGACGGGTTTATTAGAGAATTGGAATCTAACTGTAGGGGCGCTATAACCAAAGGAGGCACAACATATATGAATTTAATCCATACCAAGGATGGCATCCAAATCTACCACATTAAACCCAACAAATTACAAGGCAAGACCTAATACAATATGAACACGAAACAATACCTATGAACTTTCTAACAAATAAAGGGGGTAGACTCCAAACGTTCACACAACAACTCAGTGCACACTTGAAGCCCACTAGCAACAAGAAAGAATCATGAAAGAAATAATGGCACCCGGGCCCATTAATACAAACACATCAAAGCCAAAAGAAATTTCAACATACCGGTGGCAACATCGGGTGCCTCATCCCCTTCTTGCCTCTAACATTTTGGGCATCTAAGATGGATCACCCCTTCATCACCCCCTTTACTCTTGTTATGTTTATGGGGGTAATTCTTCCTCTTATGTTTCACTCCACCACAACAGAAACAAGCATTGATGCCCTTCAAACATGGGCCTCTATGAGCTTTACCACATGTCGAACACATAACATCAACTCTATGTATGAGAATTTGGAACTTACCCTCAACACGGGCCTTTTTAGCCCTACTACCTCTCATGTTACCATTTGAGGTCTCAAGGGTACTCACTTGTTGATTGATTTAAGTTGCCAATTTTGTCACTGCTTGGGTCATGACCCTTGGAGCTTTACGAACCTCCGCATTCGATATATCACCGTCCTGAGTAGCTTGAGACGTATCTTGAAATGTAATGGTTACGGATTAGCAATAAGCCCTAGGGGACCTAACTCTATCGCATTACATAGATCATGAAGTATGAAAATATTTCCTAGAATGCCTCATAGCCTCCTATTCATAGTCATGGCGTGCTTCACAACAGTGAATAGGAATCTACTCGATATGGTGTGTTGGACGCTGAGGACCTAACAACCTAGTGCTCTAATACCAAGTTGGTCATAACCCAAACTAGGGCCTAGATGTGACACGGTGCAAGGGAAACCCGAGGAATCCCAAGAAAGCCTCTTAACATATCATTATAAATCCTTGATCACAGAAGAAATTAAACATAATAAAAGAGTAGAAATAAGGGCATAGGGACCAAGGGGAAACCTTCATTTCATAAAAACATCAAGAGAGTCAAGATAGAGTCAAGCTCACAATATTCTTACATATTTGTCCAACAACACCTCTAAAAAGAGAACTTAGCAAGGGCCAAGACAAGACCCCAGGCTCACCCTCATCCTAATGACATTATGTAATTCAAATATACGAGATATAGTCTAAACATAATCATGAAAGAAGATAGATATTGTCCCCAGACTTGAGGATTCACCAAAAGCTAACTTGAACAATCTATCTAGCCACGAGGAGAAGAATCAATATGATCTCTGATTCCTACATAGTAATATCATGTAGGCATAGAGTATGTGTTAGTACGTTTGAATGTACTAAGAATGTAGGATGCAATGCAACAAGTGATAGGTACCATAAACAAAATGCATAATATAGGCAATGAATAAGCTTACTGCAATATGGCATGTACGAATGATACTTGAAGTAAATCATGCTTATATATAGAACATAATACAACTATAATGAGTGACCATTCTTAGTGCAATCCAAGGCCTATCACCTCCTTGGAGAGGCGCTTGAGGTATAAACCCCTTCATGAGATTGATGGAGTACAAACCCCCCCCAACAAGGTTGATGGAGTATAAACCCCCTAACAATGTTGATGGGTACAATCCCCCAACAAGGTTGCACAGGCCTGCCACCACCCGAGCGAGGCGATCGAGGTGCAAACCCCTCAACAAGGATACCCGGGCCTACAACCTCCCTGATGAGGCTTGGTCATCCCCAACACTATTGAGATAATATAATATACACACATTCCTCTCATTATCATATATCATTATATATAAACCTTTCTTTTATCATCAAAAAGTCACTCAACTCATAAGACATACATTTGACCTTTAATTCCTCAAGAAACCATAACCGAACATTTTATCAAACACTTGGCGGGTGTATAGTGCTAGTGTAAAACCATGCAATTCAAGAATTTCATCATGCAAGAAAACTTGAAGTAAAATATCCCACCAATACTTAGTCATACCATCTTGCAAAATACATTGAAAACCCTCATCAAATATCAAGAGAGATCATAGTTCTATAGCTTAAAACATGCATAATCATAATAGGTAAATCATCTTATGGTATAGGCTTAAAAATGAGTAATCATGTATTTTCAATCAAACTTTCATGAAATCCCAATATAATATATGATCATAATCTCTAATGAATAATACCCATAAGCAACACAACTTGAAAACATGTAATTTTCATAGAAATAGAAGATTGGACTTCATGGGTGAAAGGAACCCATGAATAATACCCACACACCTTAGACCTTGAATTTCTTGAAATTGAGTTGTGAAAGACTTGAAGTTTGGAAATGGGTCTTGGAATCCAAAGCTTGCTCTTGACTTTCCTTGAATTTGTATTGGGTTTTTGATGGAGGCTCTTGAAAGGATTTGAGAGTGTATTCCAATTGGGAGGAGTGAATTTGATCTTTAGGAATAGGGCTAGGTCTCTAGGAGGTGTTAAGATAGTATAGGAATTACCAAAATACCAACAGAAATGACTAAATTGACCTAATGCCATTAATGAGGCGAGATTTTGCAAAAACCCATATATACCCCTACACATACAAGTTCTACGAAAATGAGCATATCTTCTTTATCCAAACTCTAAATATGGTGAAACCAAGTGCATTGGAAAGCTAATTCAAAGATCTTTGATTTGGTAGATCATGGGTCACCCATTTCGTTGTATGACAAGATATATGTCCCTTTAAATTTGACCCTCCTACAGGTACTTGTGCAAAACTTAGCCAATGGGAATTCTTGTAATTTTGGCTTGATGTAGGTGACCCACGATGGTCTAAATGACATAAATAAGCTTGAATTAGATTTTAATAAGATCTTGAAGCTTGAATGAGTTTCTTGAGACCTGGAAGTGAGTTTGGGACACTTGAATTGGGTGAAATATTTGTTAAGTGTTTGAGAGAGTATTGGGAAATGTCTTGTATGATATGAAAGTGAAATATGGCTAAGTATTGGTATTTTCACGTATGGGAAGACTTAGGCCCAAGACCAAAAAGTCTTGGCTAGAACAAGAAAAACAACTCACAAAATGAATTTGAGGTGCGCCCTTAGCACGTCAGGCCCTTGGGCGCGAAAACCTTACTAGAAAATGAATTTTGGAAAAATAAAATTGTGATTGATTTGCTCTAAAATCGGGGTTAGACTCATTTCCCACTCAATTAGACCCCCTGACAAGAATATGAAGTCAGATTTTCGCTATCACATATGGATATTGAGATATATGGAAATTATTATTTTGGGCGCTTCCGAGGCATATTTTCTGCCAATTTTTCGGGGATCGTTTCGCAAAGGACATCACAACAAACTCCAAATGGCCATAACTATTCTGAAAGTCCGTCTTAGGAATATCACACTCCCTCACCTTCACTTGATGACCTGGTCCGAAGATCAATCTTAGAGAAGTGGCTAGCCCTTTACAATTGGTCAAAAATTCATCAATGCTTGGAAGAGGATACCTATTGTTGATGGTGACCCAACTAAGTTGTCGGTAGTCAATAAACACTCTAAGAGACCCATCCTTCTTCTTCACAAATAACACCAATACACCCCAAGGTGATTGGCGAGGCATAATAAAATCCTTCTCCAACAAATCCCTCAATTGCTACTTCAACTCCTTTAACTTTGTCAGGGCCATACCATAAGGGGGAATAGAAATGGGTTGAGTATCGGGAAGGAGGTCTATACCAAGATCTATCTCCCTTCGACAGGAACACCGGGGAGGTCATTTGGAAAGATATCAAGAAACTCATTTACAACTGGAACCGACTCTATAGAAGAGACTTTAGAATCCACATCCCTAACCCTTGCAAGATGATAAAAACACCCCTTAGAGATCAAGTTACAAGCTTTAATATAAAAGATGAACCTACCCTTGACCACCACATCATGAATCTCCCACTCAAGAATGGGTTCATATGGGAATTGGAATTTGACCCTACGGGTTCTACAATCAATAGAGGCATAGTATGCATGCAACCAGAATGACATCAAAATCAATCATACCCAACTCAACAAGATCACAAGGCAATATTGTTTGTAAGATGCAAATGAGACAGTTTCTATACACCTTTCTAGAAATAATAATGCACCAATAGTAGTAGACAGCTCATAAGACTCACACAATAATTTGGGTTCAACATGAAACACTTTGGCAACAAAGGGGGTAACAAAAAATGAGTGGCGCCTGGATCAATCAATGTATACACATCAAAATCAAAGACTTTTAACATATCAGTGACGACGTCGTGCACCTCATCAACCCCTTGCCTCCCATGCAAAGCATAAATCTGATTGTGCCTTGGGGCACCATCTTGTTGGCCACCTCTCCCCAAAGGAACTATATTAGCACCTTGTAGATGAACCTCCTTACCCTTGTTGAGATTTTGGGGGCAGCAGTTTATGCCTAACTTCCCTACAACCATAACATGTATTAGTATCCCTCAAGCATGGGCCATTATGATCCCTACCACATTTTGGAGATCCACCATCAGGAACCACACCCCCAACACCTTGGGCCCTTGGAAAGTCATTAGCAACCCTCTTATTAAATATAGGAGAAGTCACTTGGCTTTGATAAAACCGACCGCCCTTTAAACTATGGAACTTCCTATAAAAGCGGGCCCTCTTAGCCTCATGACCCTTATCTTCCTCAACATCTCTCATCCATTTGTTCAACATAGGTCATCAATCGGGACAAATCCATGTCACTAATCAACATAGCGGACTGCATTCTTCCCTCACAAAATCGAAAAAACCCATCACAAACTTGTTCATTCTAGATTTTGGGTCGGCATTCAAGTGAGGAGTATATTTAGAGAGTTGAGTGAACTTGAGCGCATACTCCCTCACACTCATAGGCCCTTGTCTCAAATTCATAAACTCCACCAATTTGGCTTCCTTAAGCTCAAGAGGGAAGAACCGATTAAGAAAGGCCACCTTAAACTCCTACCAAAGCACCACATTGTTGATTCCCTTCTCCTTCTTCCATTGATTAAAACATATTTGTGCCACCCCCTGAGTTGGTAAGTCGCCAAATCTACCTTCTCTTCCAACTAACACCTATATAGCCAAAAACTTATCGACCTCATCAGTGAACTCTTGAGGGTCCTCATCCACTGTTGACCTATAGAATTTCGGGTAATTCATCCTCTTGAAGTCTCTCGCCCGAGATGCCAGTGTAGGGGCATGATGGGCTTGAGCCCCATGATTGGATTGATTAGACACAACTACTGCGAGCAAAGTACGAGCATCCCGGAGATCACCGTGAGCCAATTTTTCCCAGGAGTGCTGGCTCTTCTTCCTCTTATGTTAGGCATGATCTAGCATAGCAAGGAACAATTAATAGGGGTAAAACCTTACCTTAACTTCCATAGAATGACATAGAGTAAGAAGAAGGGAAACATTCCTAAAATGTCTCATATCCTCTTACTCATAGTTGTGGTGCACAACAAAACCATGAATAAGACTCTAATTGATGCGATGTGTTGAAATCATAGGATCTAACAACCTAGTGCTCTGATACCAAGTTTGTCACAATCCAAGCCTAAGGCCTAGACATGACATGGCGCATAGAGAAGCCGATGGGACCCCAACAAGCCTCTTAACATATCATTACACATCCTTGGTCATGAAAACAACAAAATACAATAAGAGATAGTAAATATGGAAAATAGGGCTAAGGGACAACCTTCATATCATAAACATCAAGAGTCAAGAGAGAGTTAAAGCTTATATCGCAATACAAAGCATGTCCAACAACACCTCTAAAACTTAGATGCTTAGCGGGGTCCAAGACAAGCTACTAGGCTCGCCCTCATAGACAATGTATACATAAAATAAAGATAGTCTTAGAACATAGTATGAGATCATAAGCATCATCCCCAAAATGGAGGACTCGCCAAATAGCTTGAGAGAAGTCGTACTAGCCATGCGGAGGAGGATGATCAAGTGATGCTCTAGTTCCTATATAGTGACATCATGTAGGCATAGAGTATGTGTTGGTATGTTTAAATGTACTAAGTATGTAGAATGCAATCAACAAGTGATTAGCACCATAAGTGAAATGCATAATATAGGCAATGGATGAGCATATAGCAATATGGCATGTATGAATGATGCTCGAAGTAAAACCATGCTTTTATAGAAAATAATACATGTGTAAGTAGAGATAATTATTAGTGAACATCCAAGGCCTACCACCCCCTTGGAGAGGCAAATAAGGTACGAACCCCTCAATAGGTTGATGAGGTACAAACCCCTTAACATGATTAATGTGGTACAAACCCTCCCCCCCCCCCCAACAAGGTTGATGGAGTACAAACCCCCCCTCCCAATGTCATTATC
>JAOTQR010118196.1:0-24433 GCA_025774065.1 Solanum ossicruentum | reverse complement strand
AGATGATGATGTTATAATTTTAAATTCATAAATGATTATGATTATGCATATGTTTTCAAATGTATTTTGTGGGAATAAATTAGCATCGAATGGGGCATTGAGGTGGGATCCGTTAAGGGAATCCTAATAGAAACCCTTTGTTTCATTAGTTGTGTTCCACTTTAGATCCACATAAGCCATTTTATTATTACTTGATGATGCATATGCGAAGTTGATGGAGTTCCGTATGGAAAGTAGTCTCCCACTTCCAATTTAGGGGGTTAGGTTGGATTCAAGTAGTAGCTTGCTTGGTTTTTATATGTCAATAATTGTCAACCTCTCACATACATATGTTGATAGTATGTTATATTTATCTGTCAAGAATGATTTTATCAAATCATCCTCATGCATGTCGTATTGAGCATATTTCTATTGCATATGATTACGTATCTTGTTATGACGCTTGTTATCTATTGTTGCATTACATCCCATATAGTAGTAAATTTCTAGCACTAACACATACTTTTTGTCTACATGATTTAACCATGTAGGGACCAATGCTGCTATTCATCCTCCTCCATATGGCTAGCTTGGTTTGTGAAGATGACTAAGTGTTGAGTCCTCCATTTAGGGGACAATATACGATTCTATCTTGCTTATGATGAGACTATGTTTCATTTTACTTAGTACTTTAAGGGTGAGCACACAAAATATCATGGCTCCCTATCCTACTCATGTTTTAGAGGTGTTGTTGGATACTATGCTATATACCTATTATAATATGTTGAGCTTTTATGGAGATTTGTCCTTTTGTCCCTATCTCTTATGTGATGCTATTTGATGTTATTGATGATGATGGAAGGTGATGAAGGTCCTAAGCTCCTACTTTCCTATAGCTTGAGTCACACTTGCCCTTCCCTTAGTCTTGCGTGTTGTGTGATCAGGCAAATCCCTTAGTCTTGCGTGTTGTGTGATCATGCAAATCCCTTACCCTTATGTATCCTAATAGCGCGAGTAAGAAGCCCCTATTACCTTTGAATTACTTGTTGAACGTTTGCTTATTATTCCACAACCATAGATGTGCACAAGATATGCTAAGAGGCTTGTTTGGGTTGCCTTCGGGTTTCCCATTTACCTTGTTGCACCTAGGCCCTAGGCTTGGGTCGTCACAAGCTTGGTATTACAGAACCAGGTTTGTACATGGTCCTCAAAAATCCAACACCCTGCATTGGCTAGAGTCTTATTCATGGGCGTGAAGTGCGCTACATATATGGGTAGGAGGCTATGAGGTTGTTTTAGGAAATGTTTTACTTCATTATGATTCATATATTGTGTCATTATAAGTATCTAAGGTTTATTCCACTAACTAACAATAACCTATTTTCTATTTTAGAAAATGCCACCAAGGGGAGAACCTTTGAAAAGTGATGTGCGAAGATCAAGCCCCTCCTAAACAACAAGAGGAAAATGTTTCTTATGTGGAGTGTAGGAATGCCTTCACTATGTTGGCCCAAGATTTTGCCAACCAAGCTAATAGAGAGGTTGTCATTCCTCCTCAAGAACCTCCCTAGCAGAGGTTGTCATTCCTCCTCAAGAACCTCCCTAGCCATAAGTGTTCATGATTTTATGAGGATGAGCTTGCCACATTTACATAGATCAGAAGTTGATGAGGGCCCAGTTGAGTTTCTTGATGGGGCTTATAGAATTATAGCTGTCATGGGTGTTCCATCAGAGGAGAAGGCTGAGCTTTTGGCCTATCAATTGAAAGGGGTAGAAAAGGTTTGGTACGATTAAAGTGTTGAAAAAAGAGATAAGGAAGTAGGCCGGGATAGATGGGAGGAACCCAAAGAGGCATTTATGGATAAGTTCTTTCAATTGGAGTTGAGCGAGGCCAAAGTTCAAGAGTTCATAAACCTCAATCAAGGGGATATGAGTATGAGAGAATATTCTATCAAGTTCATAAAGCTCTCCAAGTATGCTCCATTCATGGTATCAGACCCAAGCGCTAGGATGAGTAAATTCATATCCGGCGTTTTGTAAAAGGTCTGCAAAGAATGCAAAATGGCTACGCTTATCAAAGAAGTGGATATCTTCCACTTAATTACCTATGCAGAACAAATCGAGGATGAGAAAATGAGGGAAAGGTCTAGGGAATCCAAGAGAGTTAGGATGGATAATGGTGGATTCTTCCACAAAAGGAGTAGTGGCCATGGTAAATTCCAAGGTGATCAAAACCAAGGAAATCAAGGGTGATATAGTACTCCTCCCCCAAGAGTTCAACAAAGATAACATGACTTACCTAAAGCCCTAAGAAGGCATAGGTGTATGTGCTTCTCCAAATTGTGTAAAGTATGGAATGTTTCATAAGGGTGAATGACTAGCCGGCTCCAATGCTTGCTTTAAATGTGGAAATCCCGCCATCATGCAAATGATTATAGGAGTGGGAATGCAAGACCTTAAGGCCAGGTGGACAAGCATAAGGAGCCCCAAAAGCTAATATGTTCTATGCCCTTCATGGTCATCAAGAGGTGGAAGAAAGCCCCGGATGTGATTATCGGTATATTAAAAGTTTGTTATTTTGATGGTTATACACTTTAAGATCCGGGGGAAAACTTGTCTTTTGTCACACTATTTCTTGCTAATAGATTTCATGCATGTCCCAAAACTCTAGTTGAGCCTTTTAAAGTTAGTGCTCTTATTGCTGAGTTCATTGTTGCACAAAAATCTGTAGAGGTTGTCTTGTGTCTATTCTGTATAGAATTATTCCTTGCGATTTGATAGAGCTTTCCATGGTTGATTTTTATGTTAACCTAGGGATGGATTGGTTCATGCTTCTTATGCTACCATAAATTATCAAACCCATGGTGCCAAGTTCCAATTCCCAAATGAGCCTACTCTTGAGTGGAATGGTGGGAGTTATTTATGTATAGGTGTCACGATCCAAAATCGGATCATGAATAAAGAAGAACAAGATAAAGTTGAAACAACCATAAGACATCATAATAAATTTCAAAACCTATGGTCATAAGTACAAGAGCATCTAAATAGTGAAAAAGTAGATACAACAGTCTTGAAATGAAATACACAGCTGATAATGTTTGAAAGAAAATAGTAAAGGAAATCTCAAAGATCCACAGTGACTCAAAGTTAAAGGATCACCGCTAAGATCTAGGTGGATGGAGAAATGCACTACTAGAGTGAATCAACTATTTAGTATAGGTACCTGTGCTCGATCTGCTGGGATGAAACAAAGTAGAGGTGAGCACAGGGAGATATACCTAGTAGGTTCAATCGACTGGATAAGAGAAATCGAATAAGTATGTAATGACGAAGAATCCTACACCTACATCCGAAAAGGTTAGTACATAATAAAATATACATAAAGGTAGATAAGATATCTAACATAACTGGTGGTACATCAGAATAAGAAATGTGAATACCATACAGGAAGTCGCATCAGATCATACACCAAATGTCTCTCAATCTTTCCATATTTAACATAACCAGAGGTACAACACAATAAGAGATGTGAATACAGTACATGAAGTCTCATCAGATACACCAAGTGTCTCTTAGCTTTTCGCCTGCACGTGGTCAAGGAGTATCAAAGTGTCCCGTCCGTGCCACCTACCTGTGGTCATGGAATTCATAATGTATGAAACTCACCCTTGCCTCCTACCTGGATAAAGGGAGTGGTACAAATGTGGAGTATATTACCCTTGCATCCTACCAGAGTCAAGGGATGATACAATGCAACCTGAAACAAATACAAATCAACGATACTAATCTAGATATATATACATAATATTATCACATCATGATAAGAGTACTAATAGATAATCCTCATATAATTGTGGAGAGTAAAATCAAGTGCCACAACCGGAGTCACCATATATCATAACATCTCATATAGTCATAATAATATCAATGATCAAATATGCCAACAGTACTAGATCTCACTCGTCCCAAAATATATGCACATTATACTTATATCCGAAAATCAAGTATAACAACAATACCAGACCTCATTCATCCCCAAGCAATACATATGATCATTAAAAGTGTCTCATAAACCATTAATTTCCACGACATTTCCCAATCAGTATCACAAGCCTCACATTATTGCAATAATATCCTAGAGAATCTCAACTGACAAGATTTATCTCAATTTATCAATAGGGTCATAATTGGGCTCAATTGGAATCATATTTACAACAATATACAATCATATCAGCACACTTATTGATGAACTAGCCTACATCTCACATTTACCATATAAACCTGATCAATGACTCAAATCTAGTCCCAAAAAGGTAAGTTGAACCTACCTCGATGTCGAAACCGCACTCAGACAAGCTTTCAATCAACTAATCTCCAACGATCCGTAAATCAATCAATATCTATCAAAATAGATACTATGCATCAACATATAAACTTTGATACCTATATTGGCACGAATTAGGCATAATGGAAAAATGGTCAAATCTAAGGCTAAAATTTGAAGTTCCTTAATCTAAAATTTGACTTTAAAATCAGGTTCTACACTAAAAATGGAGTCCATGGGTGAAAATCTCACTAAACTTGAGTTCAAATCAAAGGGAAAATTATCATTTAAAGTTTGAAAATCATAGTCTAAAAATCTCCAATTTTTAGACATACAAAATCATGAAACTTAAGACTAAATCGATATAAAACTTATGGAAAATAATTAGAATGATGTTAGAATCACTTACCCAAAATAGTTCTTTGAAAATTCTCTTCCAAAATCGCCTTAAAAGCTTAAAAGTTTGAAACAGGGATAAAAATGATGGTTCTCGAATATATCGCCATACAGGTGTAAAATGTTCTCCGCGAAGTGCGGGATGGTCCGCAAATGCAGAGTGAAAGGTCAACAAAGCTTCACGAACATGGAGAAGGATCATTGCATTACCTTTAAATGCGATTCGAATCTCGCAAACATGGAGAAGAAAGTTAATTGCACAAGAAACCTGTGCACCAGCAATGCCCAGTCCAATTCCTTACTCGGAACGGACCTTTAGAACTCATTGGGAATCAGAATTACACAAACTTTATATGTATCCATACCAGAAATAACAATCTGGAACAAACGAAATCATCATAAATTGATTACAAGGCATCGTAGCTACATTTTCCAATGCAACCCAATAAAACCAGTTTAAAACTCAAAATACCAAAATTTCCCTTGGAAACTCCAAAAATTATTATGGGATCATTTGTAGAATTAGTTTCACCATCCGGATCTAATGGAATTGTTGGAATATGGGTATGAGCTTTTGAACTCACATCCTTGGACCTGAAAACATCATTTTAACTCTAAATTAAGTTCAATAACTTCTCACATACCAGTTTTGATGTTCCAGAGATAATGAAATTGACAAATCACCAATTCGACACACAAAACTCAGAATGACACAAAAACTCACTTTTTCAACAATTAAACTTCCAAAAATGCCAAAACTCAAATTTTCAAAATATAAAAACACAAGATTCCAGTTACAACAATACAAATAGTTCAAAATAGGCTCAAAGCAACCTACTAAAGGGTAAAATAGTAATTTTCATAGATAACACAAAAAATGACCAACAAGGGCATTATATTATTCACCATTAAAAATCATGTTAGTTCTCAAACATAGGAGAAACAAGAGTATCTGAAGCCTAAAAAAGGTTGGGATATCTAGCCAACATATCAGACTCCAACTCCCAAGTAGCCTCATCAATATAACGTGTCGCAATTCAACCTTCACAGAAGGTATATCTTTGGATCTCAATCTCTAGATCTACCCGTCCAATATAGCTATAGGATCCTCTACAAAGGACGAATCTTGACCTAACTCAACAGAATCATAAGACATCACATGGGATTGATCAACAATGTACCGGCAAAGCATAGAGATATGAAAAACTTGATGCACGAAAAATAATTGGGGTGGTAAAGCAAACTCGCAGACCACCTCACCAACTCTCCTCAAAAACTCAAATAGGCCAAGGAATCTAGTATCGAGCTTTCCCCTCTTCCCAAATCTCATCACTCCATTTATGGGTGATGCTTTAAGCCAAACACTATCACCAACATAGAACTCAAGAGGCCTATTCCTCCAATTAGCGTAGCTCTTCTAGCGAATCTGAGCTGTCAGAAGTCTACTCAGAATTAGTTAGATCTGATCCATGGCACCTTGAAGAAAATCAACACTCAACACCTCGGTTTAATCTGAATCGAACCCTCCAATCGTCAATCTACACCCCAGCCATACAAGGCCTCAAATGGTATTATCTAGATGCTAGAATATAAACTGTTGTTATATAAAAACTTTGGCAATGGTAAATGCTTGTCCCATCAGGCACCAAAATCTAATACAAAGGTCCGTAACATATCCTTCAATACCTGAACTGTGTGCTCGAACTAATCATCTATCTAAGGGTGAAAAGCCGAACTTAAATCTATTCTAGTACCCAAACCATTCTATAGAGCCCGTCAAAAGTGGGAAGTGAACACATACCCTCTATTTGACACTATAGATACTGGCACCCCATGCAATCGGAGAATATCCTGGACATACACCCTACCAAATGCTCCTATCTTTAGTTAGTCTTCACCGGTAGGAAGTGAGTCAACTTGGTCAATGATCAATAACTATCCAAAATGAGTCTAACTTGCCTAAGGCCTTGGGCAAACTTGTAAAAAAAATCCATAGTCACTCTCTCCCACTGCCACTTAGGAATATGCATCTTTTGCATCGACCAACCGGGCTTTTGGTGCTCATACTTGACTTATTGGCAATTTAAATACTTTGATAAATCCAGTTATGTCCCTTCTCATCCTGAACAACAAATAATGCATTTTAGATCATGCTACATCTTTGCCACACCTAGATGGATGGAGTATCTATTGTAATAGGCCTCCTATAATATCAATCTCACCCAATCACCCACCTTAGGCAAACAAACTCTACCACTAATCCTCAATATTCCCTCAGAATCAATAAAAGTAACCTTGGCTTCACCTCTCAATACTTTGTTATAAAATCATGCATAATCTAGTCAAACTAATGAGCACATATCTGATCAAGCATGGAAGATCTAGCCTCAATGATGGCTAATATATTCTGAGAAGGAGAAATATCCAAACGAACTATCTGTCTAACAAGTGACTGAACCTCCAAAGCTAAGGGCCACTCCTCAGTCCTCAAGAATGCCAAACTCCCCATGCTAGTAGCCTTTTGGTTCAAGGCATGTACCACTACATTGGCCTTCTCGGGGTGATATAGAATAGAGATATCATAGTCCTTTAGCAACTCTAACCACCTCTGCTGTTTCATGTTTAGATTAGTCTGAGAAAAGATGTATTTGAGACTCTAATGATCGGTAAAAATCTCACATTGCACCCCATTAAGATAATGTTGTCTCAATTTAACATGAACATATCCATAACCAACTCAAAATCATGGGTAGGGTAGATTCTCTCATGCACCTTCAATTGTGTAGAACCAGAAGGTATCACTTTCTCTCTTTGCATCAGTACCCTACCCAAGCTCACACCAAAAGCATCACAATATACCACAAATGGCACGCCCTTCTTGGGAAAAGTGAAAATAGGTGTTGAAACAAATCCTTAAGCTTTTTAAAGCTTGTCTGACACTCCTCTGACTACTTAAATGCCATATCCTTCTAGGTCAACCTAGTCAATGGGGTTGCTATAGAAGGAAATTCCGGAACAAACTATTGATAATACCCGACCAAACCAATGAAACTCTGAGTCTTAGTCGTAGAATTAGGCCTAGCCCACCCTTGAACAGTTGTTACCTTGGTAGGATCTACCGCAATACCCTTTTTTGACATAACATGCTCGAGAAATGCAATAAACTCGAGCCAAAACTCATACTTTGAGAACTTCACATACAACTTCTCTTCACTCAATCTCTAAAGTATGGTCCATAAGTATTGAACATGATTGACCTCATTCTTTTAATAAACCAAGATATCATCTATGAATACAATCACAAGATGTCTAAATAGGGCCTAAACACTTGATTCATCAACTCCATAAAGCAGTTGGCGAATTAGTCAACCCGAATGACATAACAACAAACTCATAATGCTTATAACGGGTCCTGAAAGTTGTCTTTAGGATATCAAACTCCCAAACTCTTATCCGACGATAGCTGGACCTTAAATAAATCTAGGAGAATATTGAGGCACCCTATAACTAGTAAAAAAATATTTTCAATGCAAGTAAAAGGATATTTTTTCTTGATGGTCACTTTGTTAAGATGGCGATAATCAATACACATACGCATAGTGTCATCCTTCGTTTTCATGAATAACACAAGAATACTGTAGGAGATACACTCAGATGAATAAACCCTTTCATCAATAAGTCCTCCAACTGTTCCTTCAATTCCTTCAATTCATTTGAGACCATTCGATAAGGGACAATAGATATGGTCTTAGTGCCTGGCTGCACATCAATTGCAAAGTCAATATCACGATCTAGAGGAATACTATATAAGTCAGTAAGGAATACATCCATAAACTCTTTAGCACCCTTAGTGTCCTCCAATGATGGAGACTCTTGAGAAACAACCCAAATATGAGCTAAATATGCCAAGCATCCCTTCTCCATCCACCGATAGGCATACATATAGGAAATAACACCTTTAGGATAGGAACAAGGTGCTCAAGTTGATACAAACTGAGGGAAGTCGGGGCAAGATGAGGTGAACATCATCACATGACAATTAAAAATAACATGATAAGGCGATAAACAATCCATGCCCAATATTATATTAAAGTCTACCATATCAAAAAATATCAAGTCAGCAATATTATCTCTCCCCATGAAAGTCAAAACACAAGCTCAATATACCTGATTAAGCACTATTTATTCACTTATTGGGGTGGAAACACAAGTAGGCTCAGTAAGCGGTTCACACCTAATAGCAATATCTGAAGAAAAATAAGTTGACACATATGAATAAATAGAGCCTAGATCAAATAAAACTGAAGCGGTACAGTGGCACACTGGAACCATACTGATGATGACTACATTAGAGGCTTCTACCGTGGCATTACCTAGGACAACACAACAAACTCTACGACCAAAACTCGCCAGTGGGCCTCCACGAGCTCCATCTCTCACTGTTCCATGACCTTCTCTGATGCCTCCCCTCGTGCCCTGAGATATGTCTCTAACTACTAGTGCTGGAGCTAGATAGGCAGGCAGAGGTTCTGAAGTCTGAGTAGGAAATACATGATGTGGACAACTATTGGCAAAGTGCCCAACCTCATCACAAACATAACAAGCCTTGGGTCTCACCACTAAGATGACTAAGCAAAAGAACTACAACATCTAGCTGAACCAAGAGAGCTATCATGGCTTTTCTGAGTAAGCCTAGACCTGTCAACACTATCTGATGCTAGAAAATTGCCTTAACTACCTGACCCTACTAGCCTTGCCTCTGAAACTCTTGATCACATGGATAGTGTCCACTAAATTGACCATGCTGATGGAACCTTTTCCCACCACCCTATCTCTCATGTCTGGTATGCTCTATCATACGAGTAGTCCACTATACTCCAAAATTACCTCTATCCAACAGCAAGGAAGCTATAGTGTCCTGTAGATACCCTACCAATCCCTTAGTGAATCATCACTCCTCTCAACTCAGTTAGGAATACAAGACAGGGCATACTTGGACAATACATAAAATTTGGCCTCATAGTGTGAAATTTATATAGAACCCTACTAAATCTATCAAACTCATCTTGATGGCCATCCCGAAGGCTATATGGTATCAACCACTCGAAAAACACCTTACTGAACTACACAGATATAATGGCTGAAGATCCAACAGGTCGATGACCCAATACTAAGCTTTTGTACTCCTTATCTAGGATAGTGAACTGATAAGAGGCATAAGAACCTTTATGCAACTCTAAAATGGCCAAATTACACAATCAGACATGACACTCTGACATGAAATAATATGTTCTATCACCAGGGTTTCTGTTAAACCTTAGGGAAGCAAAATGCAGAAACTACGCAAAGTTCTTCTATTATACTGAGGACATGGTTAGACTAGTAGGTGATGGTGGCACAATAAATAAGCATGGTGCAATAAATAGAGAAATAGCGAATCTCTGAACCTATGCACCAGAACTTGATCAAGATGCCTAAAGCGAAGTCATAACAATCACAGAAGGATTCACCGGATCTGATGAAGGACCCACATGAATCATGCCTAGCTTAGCTGGAGTTGTAGAAGGACCAACAAGTGCTATAGAAACTGGTATATCAACAGTAGCTAGGACAACAGGTGCTCCCTCCAATCTGGCTAGTACCATCAAAAGCAACTCCTGAACTGAGGGTGTAGCATCTAGGATTGAGGGCAAAGGAATACGATCTATAAGCCTCTTTAGCTCGTAATTAGGTTCTAGAAAAGCTGATCTAGTCCATCATCTAGGCAGGTTCCCCTTTAGAAAGCCATTAACCCCTAGACCTACCACGAACCTTGGCTCGACCTCGAGCAGAAGCAACATCAATTCACTATAGCTGTCATACAGATCGATAGGATTTAGTAATCTACATTTGTATACAAGGAGTAGATTAGACATTTTTAAAAAGTTGATATGATAAAACCATAAATAAAAGCAAGATATGAAAGCTTTCTATCACGTGCCCCTTAGCTTCCCGAGGATAGGTGTGTACGTTTACACACAAATCTGTGAGACTCTACTAGAAACCCCACTCTTAGTTCATGAGCCCAATGAACCTAGGGCTCTAATACCGACCATTTCACAACCAAAAATTGGATCACAACTAAAGAAAAACAAGGCAAGCGGAAACAACCATAATATATCATAAAAAATCCCAAAACCTTAGGTCATGAGTACAAAAGTATCTAAATAATGTGAAAGAGTAAATACCACAGTCTCACAATGAAATACAGAGCTGATAATGTTTGATACAATGTCTAAAACAAAACAATAAAGAAAATTTTAAAAATCCATGGTGACTCGAAGTTTGACCCTCACTGCTAAGATCTAGATGGATGGAGAAATGCACTACTAGAGTGAATTGGTTATTCTATACAAGTCCCTGTGCTTGATCTACACAGAGGAAACAAAGTAGTGTTGTGCACATCGAAGTGTACCAGTATGTCAAACGAATAGTAAAATTAATGAATAGGAATGTTGATATTGTCCAACCTACACCTCCTTTTTGAAGGTTAATGTGGTCGTTTTCAAGATATATAGCCTAACAAATTTTAGTTTCAAACCCACGGGGAATATGGTAGACTTAGAGTAACTTAAAGCAATTAGAGTTGATTGACCTACTTGTATCCCCAAAGGAGGGGATTTATAAAACTATAGAAAGAAATCCTAAACTAAGACAAGTATGTGAAACCAATAAGAAGATTAACTAAGGTGTAATGCTCCCCATGATTCCCTAACTTGATATTACTAGATAATCATATTCTTTTCTAGTGTGTAGCATGCAAAACGATAAGTTAAGTTTAACAAACCCTTTGATCCAGGTGAGAGATAAATTTCACTACTTGACTTGATCCATCCTTGCAATGTGACATTACAAACCTTTACATATTATTCTAGTAAAACCTCCCCTTGATCTACTTTGGTTGATTAGACGAGAAACATTAATCGAATTTTGTTAATTAATCCCTTTTCCTATTTATTACTACCTTGATCTAGTCAGTAACAACAGATAAATTCTAACGTTGGCAACCGTCAAAAGCAATCAAAATGAAGAGAATCAATTATACATGCATGCACACTTCTAAGAATTATGAATTATCCGGTTCTACGTTGTTTGTCCTTTATGGCTTCCACAACCCTAGTTGCAGATTAACTACTTATTCTAATTGTAGATGGAAGAATAATAATATTGAATAACATAATTAAGCGCTTAGAAGAATGAAATTAAGAACAAGAAATCCAAGATCTTCATTCAAAATCACAAGTGTGAATTAAGATCACAATATATTTTTTTCCAAGTGTCTCACAATGTTCTAACGTTCTGTACTGATTTTCTCTAGTTGCACTCTGAAAAATAACCAAAAGAATATATTTATACTACTTAAAATATAACACAAAATGAAAAGAGGAGCATTGGATTTGGCAGGCTCTACGACCATCTTTATGAGTCGTATAAGGTTCTATTGCCATAGTTGTGGCTTCGTACACTTCATCTTGAATTATGGGGTTGACTTCTACGAGACCTACCTATGGGCCATATACAGAGTTATAGCCCATGAAGAGTTTTTTCTGATGACTTTTTAGCAACTTCCCATTTTCTTATGCTTAGGGCATGGAACCATATCTACGACTGATACATAGTTTTACGGCTTGTCCACATGTTCATAGATTCAACTTTAAAAACTCTGCCCTTCTGTGAATTTTGCTACGAAACCAACTCTACGGCCCGTGGAAACTTCCACGACCTATAAAGGCTATTGTAGAACATAGAAACGTAAAGTTCTATACACTTTTCAAAAAATCATGCCAAACCCTATAATTTTGCAAAACAAACATAAAAAATACATCAATTCTACTAACATCACTTTGAGAATACATAAAATTTCAATTTTTAAGCATTAAAAGTGTTATATTTTGACACCACATCAACACCCTCTAGTCAAAATTGTTGCTTGCCCTTAAGCAATAGACACAATCTACATAAGCAACACAGTAACACACATACCTCAATCTAATGGCACACGTCATCTCAGACCCAAGCACATATGTCCACCCCACTTATAAATGCATATCATATAGCTATCAAGCAGCCCAAGGCCAATTAATACAAGTGACGGTAAAACTATGACAAGCAAGACAATTATTAATAAGCAACAATCACTGAGTTAGTCTAAAACCAATAGTGCGATGCAAGTTCCCTCACAAAAAGAAGTCCCATGTCCTATTCATGATAATATTTTCAAATTCAATGCTTGGGACTACAAAAAATCACTTACTCTCAAAGAATATATTCAAATACCATGCTCAATACCATATACTTGCCCTTATACTCATTACTACGACCTTCGATTACTTGGACTAGGATCACTATAGGACTTTATTGGCTTGTAACGTAGACTAAGGGGGTTTTGGTATGTTGTTCTGGTAACATAGTGACTAAAGGCCCTCCTTTACATTGCATTACTTTTGCCTTTCCAACATTGTCATTTTTAACTTTATTCTCCCCTTCTCCTATTTCGAGCTTTTCTGCGTGCCTTACTCTTAATTTTTAGCTCTTTGCCTATTGTTTTCACATTATTTTTGTTTTTAGCTCATTGATTAAGCATATACTCATTTTTCATACACCCAATATATATTTTAATCCTTTTTTCTATCTATCACTAGCTTCCACCTCATTTTATGCTATTACCCTTACATTAGCTACACAATATCCATCCTATGAACCAGGATCACTTCTGGTAGCCACCCTCAAATTAAGCTTTTTGACTCAGTCAAGGTGCACAATATTCACAGAAGGACAAGTCCAATTTCAGGATTATACATTTAACAAGGATAGGTAACAGAAGTTTTTACAAAGAAAAGGGTACATGCCGGGCTCAAACATTGGGATCAAGGTATTACACATTTGGGTGGTTATTTAGGCTAAGTGGATGTAATGACCTGGTTGGTCAGTTTTGGCTTTATCTATCAAACTTATTGTTTCACCCTTTTATAAGTTGCTTTGGGCCTGCTTTAAACAATTTGAGTTGTTAGGATTGAAATTGGAGTTTTAAAAGTTGAAAATATGAGTTTTCATCTCTTTTGAAAGATTAAGCTGTTGAAAAAGTGAGTTTTTATGCCACTCTAAGTTTCAGAGGTCGGACCGGGGATCAGTTGATTCCATTAGCTCCGACAAGTTAAAACTAAAGTATAGGATGTTGTAGAATAGAATTTGGTGTTAAATGAGGTTTTTAGGCCCACTGTTGTGATTTTAGTCCACACTAAAACCAATTATCTAAATTTGGTCAATATTCAAGGTTTGAAAGCTCGAACCAAAATTATGATAGTTCTGGTAGTTTTAGTTGGTAAGAATAATGCTATAAATGATTCCATGATAATACTTTGAGTTTTCGAGGGTAGTTTTGGTATTTTGAGTTTTTTAGGGTAGTTTTAGTATTTTGGATTTTAAACTAGTTTAATTGACTTGTATTGGTAAATGTGTCATTGACACCTTAAAATAAAATTTTGATTGAGTCCAAATCGCTCTTTCTGGTATAGATACATATAAGGTTTATGAAATTCTGAGTTTGGATGAGTTTTAGGGGATCGTTTTGATTTTTGACATGGATGGTGTGGGGGTATCTAATGCAGTCAAGATTTGTACTCCACCTTCGCGAAAGAACCTCCACAACACTTTTGTGCTCTGTGATTTCTAACAAAGGTCCACCTTCGCAGGAGCACATTTTTGCTGAGTCCATTTTAAAGACATAAAACCCCTATTTTCACTCCATTTTCAATATTTCAAGCTTTGAGAGATGATTTTTGAAGAGGGGTTTTAGAGAAATCTTTGGGTAAGTGTTTCTAATATCAATTCTATTAATTCCTATGGTTTTTACCTTGATTTTGACTTGAATTTCATGATTTTAAATATCCAAAATTGGGGATTTTTGATGCATGATTTTGAAACATTAAATGAGGATTCCTTTATCGAATTGAACTTAATTTTAGTGGGATTTTCATTCATGAACTTCATTTTTCATGTTGAATATGATTTTGGAGTCGATTTTCAGATTTTAAACTTTTGAATATTAGTTCTAATTTTGACCATTTTGCTCCTAAGCGTAAAATATGCCAATATGGGATCGAAATACATCTCTTGATGTGTAGTATCTGTTCTTGATATGGTTGATCGATCTGTTGATCATTTGGAGGTTTGAGTGGATTGAAAACTTGTTTGAGTGCGGTTTCAGCATCGAGATAGGTTCAGCTAACCTTTTTTCGATTGAATTTAAGCTATTGAACATGTTTATATGATAATTGTGAGATGTAGATTGAATTGTGATACAATACAATGATATGAATGAATTTGATGGCAGTATGAGGTCAGTTATGTCGAATATTTAGTAAATAGTGATCCTATTGATTAATTGAGATGAAATCTTATGTATTGAGATAACTTGGGATATCATTATGATACTATAAAACTTGAAAGGGTTCGTAGTTAATGTTATGACTAATTGATGATGAGTATGATCACTATGGGAGTTATGAGCCCATTTGGGGTACTTACGGAGTTTGTTTCAATGGCATATGGTTATTTATGATTGGTAACGAGACGAGATATAGTATATCTGTATAATGTTAATACTCCATCGTTGCATTGGTATGCGCCATCTTATAATGACTAGTTGCATTGGGATGCACATATTCTTATGCTCCATTTGCTGCATTGGTATGCACCATCTTATATTAACTAGTTGCATTAGTACACATATATGCTTATGCTCTATTGTTGCATTGTTATGGATATATCCTATACTGGATAGGTGCATTGGTATGCACGGATCTTATTTCTATTATGATGCATTAGTATGCACGGATCTTATTTCTATTATGATGCATTAGTATGCACACATGTTATATATGATTGATTGCATTGGTATGCACACATTTGATTCATGATTAGGCCCATTATTATGCACATTTATCACTACATTTACATCATTTGAGACATTATGATGCATATTGAGATAGTGATTATGGCCTACAATGCCTCAAGTTACTTCTAATTATGGCCTGCGATGCCTTATTATATATATATCGTAGTATATGGCCTATGATGCCCCTAGGTTTTATCTTTTAGCTTTGGTTCGATGAATGTGTACATCGGCCCTGCGACGGTCGTGATTTTACCTCATATATGGACTATAATGTGATTGCTTTATTTTATTGCATTCCATTAGATCATTGGGTCAGTTTACCATCTATAATTACCATTATCCATGATTTAGTATACTGTGTACTAACCATTGTGCTGCAGGTGATAGTATTCTTCATTATGACATACTTGTTCAATTTCTCTTACCTAGTCAGTTGGAACTACTGGTTATATTTTGGTGTATTCACCCCTAGTTTGTTTCCTCCCTGTAGATCGTGCACATGGTTCAAGATAGGGTACTTAATCATTCCATCTGAGCATCATCGATACCATTCAGATCTTAGCGGAGAGGCTCAGATTTCGAGTCGCCGTGGATCTTTGGGACTTTTTTCAATTTTCTTATCTTTTAGACTATGTATCAGATATAATGAGACAGTATTGTATTTGCTTTTGAGACATTTGTATTTACTCTTCAGTACCATTTTATATTCTCTTATTCTCATGACTTTAGGTTTTGAGAGATTTTTTATGTCTTATGAGTTGTTTTTGCTTTATTTATCTTTTCTAGTTGCAATCCGTTTTGGTCATGATAGTGGACTAATATGAATAATGACCAAAAATTCTTTCCTAACCAATTAACCTACATTCTAAAATAAAGTGATATGCAAGTTCAAAATTGAAACATAGCATAAGAATTTAGCAAAGAAAGCTCACGCACACATAGCACATTTATACTATTAACGAAGACTCTCAGATCATACTTTTCATCACAATTAAACCTCTATTATGAGAACATGCACTGTCAAACAATTGAACATGCATGGTTGCTATCAATACTAACTAACAAATTTTTTGGTGGGTATCATTTTTCGCAAAAAAGCAAATATATGCCATAGACATCAGCACTACATGCTATTAATACTACATACACATCCTAAACATGCCAATTCAATTGAAAGTAAATATCCTTGGGGAAAAAGAACATAGGCAAGAAAACATCTCGATTCCAAATTTGGATAGTTATAGGCCAAGGTTACGCAGACTTTACTGAGGCCTATAACTACCCATACCATATCGAAAAACTTTGCATTATTCTCAATGCACAAAATATGATAATAAAGCACAAGGGACAAAAAAACCATACCTGGGTGCCTAAGTGCAGGTCTCTACCTTGGGTTCCCTCCCAAGCAGCATCTAATTTAGTAATGTGGAATGACCTAGACATCTTGGGTACTCAGACTCCACCAATTGTCCATGCTTCCACTGTCTTTATTTCTTCAATATTGCCAAGTTATAGTTTGACTCTTTGGCTATTCACTTTGAATTTTGCACCATTTCTCTTCTCCAACTCAATGGCCCCATGGTAAAAAATATATGATACTTTGAAAGGTCCCTACCATCTGGACTTGTGTTTCCCAGGGAACAACTTTAATCTAGAGTTGTATAGCAACACTAAGTCCCTAGGTGCAAATTGTCGATTCTCTATTTGATGACATGCTATAGCTTTATCCCTTGTTTATATAAGGTTGATTTCTCATATGCCTTCAGTGGAATTCATCAAACTCATTGAGTGGGCTTAGCCTTGACTTTGTCACATTGTTCTAGTCCAAGTTCAATTTTTGAGCGCCCATATTGCCTGGTGCTCAAGCTTCATCGGTAAGTGACAATCTTTACAAAAGACAAGATAGTAAGGGGAAATGCCTATGGGAGTCTTAAATGCCGTCCAATATGCCCATATAGCATCACCAAGCTTTGGCGACCAATTTTTCCAGTTAGCATTCACAGTATTGGATAAAATCTGTTTGATCTCCCTATTGGACACCTCCACATATCCACTTGTTTGTAGATGGTTGGGTTTTTCCACCTGATGCCTTACTTTATAATTCTTAAGGATAGCCTCGAATAATTTGTTGCAAAAATGGGAACCTTCATTGCTAATAATCACTCGAGAGGTGCCAAACCTTGAGAAGATGTTCCTTTTTAGGAATGTTGTGACAATTTTGCCTTTATTTTTTGTGAGAACGACTACCTCCACCCATTTTGATACATAATCCACAACTGTTAAGAATATTTGTTCCCATGCAAACTAACAAACAGACCCATAAAGTCTATCTCACACACATCAAATAATTTAGTCACCATAATGGGGTTTAGAGAGAGCTCATGCTTGCAGGAAACACCACTTTCTCTCTAGCATTTGAGACATGTTTTGGCACAGTCATGGGTATCATAGTGGATGGTTGTCCAATAGTATCCATACTAAGAAATATTATGTGTTGTCCAGACTCCACTATGGTGCCCACCTACTAGAGATGAGTGGAACGCCTCTAGGATATTCATAATCTCGACCTCAGGCACACAATGATGAATAATTACATCTGCACATACATAAAACAACTATGGATCATTCCACAAGAACTTCCTCACATTAGGCATGAATATGTGGTGCTGGTGAGTAGTAAAATCTGGCGGCGCAGTATCATTAACCAAATAGTTCACATAGTCAGCGAACCATGGTATTAAGTCATGGAGTGCTGCCAACAATCTCTCATCAGGGAATGAATCATCGATCTCCACCCCATCATCAAACTTTGCCATTGATCTATCCTCTAATTTGGAGAGGTGATCTGCACCCTGATTTTCAGTCCCCTTCCTGTCAATAACATGAAAGTCAAATTCTTAAAGAAGGAGCACCAATCGAATCAGTCTCGGTATTGCATCCTTGTTTTACATCAAGTACCACAATGTTGAATGGACAGTGTGCACAATGACTTTGTTTCCCAAAAGATAAGACCTAAATTTTTTGAATGCAAAGATCACTGCGAGTAGCTCCTATTTCTGTGATAGCATAATTTTTTCTACTACACTTAGGGCTTTGCTGTTGTTGTATATGAGATATAGTATCTTCTCTCTGGCTGTCCCAATGCTACACCAAGCGCCACCCCACTTGCATCACACACTATCTCAAAGGGCTTTGACCAGTCTAGACTAATGATGATAGGAGCATAAATTAGTTTGTGCCTCAATCTTTTGAAGGCTTTTAGATATTCATCTGCAATTAACAACTTAGCTTCCTTCTCAATTAGTTTACACAAGGGTGTGCAACCTTTGAGAAGTCCTTTATAAAGCACCTGTAGAATTCTACATGAGCTAGAAAACATTTCATAGCCTATACAGAGATGGGTGGGGGAAGCTTCTCAATCACCTCCATATTAGCTCTATCAACCTTGATGCCCTTAATGAAGATTTTGTGTCCCAACACAATAGCTTCCTTCACTATTAAGTGAAACTTTTTTCAAATTCAGAACTAAACAGAATTCATCCCATATGCTAAGAACTATATGCAAATGTTTCAAGCAATCCTCAAAAGAGTCAACAACCACACTAAAGTCATCCATGAAGACCTCAGTAGTGTCCTCCACCATGTCTGAGCAAATGGACATCATGCACCTTTGGAATGTCGTTGGTCCATTACAAAACTCGAAGGACATCCTCTTGAATGCAAAGGTGCCATAGGGGCATGCGAATGTGATATTCTCGTGGCCATCTAAAGCAATTGAAATCTAATTATAGCCTAGGTAGCCATCAAGAAAGCAATACCAGCCCTCTCTTGCCAAGCATTCTAGCATCTGGTCTATGAATGGCATAGGGAAATGGTCCTTTTCTATTAATGCATGGAGCTTTCTATAGTCCATTCACACCCTCTACCCAGTGATGGGTCTTATGTGAATCAGCTTGGTGCTAGCATTTAGGACCATGGTGATATGCCTTTCTTTCAGACACACTAGATCAAACTCACCCACCATTTACTATCGGCGAATGGATAGATCATCCCTGCGTCTAATCACTTGATGATTTCTTTACACACGACCTCTTGCATGGGTAGGTTGAGAAACCTTTGGTTCTCAATGCTCAACTTGTAGTCCTTGACTAGTTGGATTTTATGAGTACACACCTCAAGTGGGGTACCAATGATGTCTATATTTGTCCACTCGATAGCCTTTTTGAACTACTTAAGCACAACGACCAGAGCGTTCACCTATTTGTCATTAAGTCCACAACAACTATGACTGGCAAGGTGTTGTTGGTACCCAAAAAATGCATATCTCAAATGAGATGGAAGAGCCTTTAATTCCAGAACTGGTAGCTCCTCAATGGATGGTCTCATAGGTGGTTATTCTCGATTGTTCAGGTCTAACTCTCGCTTTGTTTGGTGTCTAGGGGCGTAAGATACCCCAGAGCCTTCACTTTCTCCTCATAATCTAGAATGCCATCACCCTTAAACTTCATCAACATTGGTTCCACGGTGTCCACATCTAATCTTTCTTTAATTTGTACCAATGGTTTTGTATCATCAACACAGTCAATAATAGAGACTACCTTCAGATCATCATCTTTCTTTGCATGTTGGCACACATTGAACATAAACTTGTCTTTATCCAATCTAAATTTTAGTTAGCTCCTCTTTATATCTACCAGTGTGCATCTAGTGGCTAAGAAGGTCCTTCCCAAGATGATTGGGACTTCAAAATTAATCTCATAGTATAGGATCACAAAGTCTATGGGGAATATAAATTTAACTACTTTGACTAGGATGTCATATAGTATCCCCACAAGCTTCTTTATTGTTCAGTCAACCATCAACAACCACTTGCTTGTAGTAGTAGGGGTTCCCAATCCTAGCTTTTTGAAAGACCGCAAGGGTCATCATACTTATGCTGGCACCAAGATCACATAATTCCCTTGTGAACTCCATATCTCCAATAGTGCAGGATATGGTGAATGCACCAGGATCTTCTCATTTTTGAACCAAGGACCACATAGTAATTGTAATTCAATGTTGAAGCTCTTGGGAGAGCTCTTGGCTTACAGTCTTCTTCTTTGTTACTAAGTCCTTCATGGACTTTTCATACCCTGGCATTTTCTCCAATGCCTCAACGAGAGGAATGTTGATGGAGAGTTGTTTCAACATACATAGGAAGTTCTTGAATTTACCTTCCTCCTCCTTTGTTTTGATTCATTGAGGGAAGGGAGGAGGAGGTCTAGGAGTGGACTTTAACTTTTATGGCATCTATACAACATCACTCATCTCATCCTTAGAATGATCATCTCCAATCTCTACATTTTTTACCTCAATTATCTCCTCATGAACATCATCATCATCAATCAACATTGGAGGATCAATGATCTGCTTGCCACCACAAGAAGTCTATACCATACACTTCCCCTCATTCTTTAGATTCTGAAGTGTATTGTTGGGAAATGTACTTTTTTGCGATTGGTTTAGTTGAGCCGATATTTTACCAACAATTGCTCTAGCTACTTGATAACAATAGAATGACACTCAATGTTTTGATTAATATTAGAGATGGTAGACTACATCCGCCTCAAGGTCTCATCCTGTGTGTCTAACTTCTTTAACAGATGATAAAATATTTCCTCAACTCTAGAAAACCCGCACTTAAATCTTGATTATGTAGTAGAAAATACAAACCATTCATATAACCATCTCTGCATCCATTATCAGCATCTCTCTCCTGGCTCCTGTTTCTGTTATGGTAACCTCCTTTATTATTGTCTCTGAAGGTGTCATTTGCATTATAGTTTCGACCTTGGTTTCCTTGACCTTGGCGCTAATACTCCTGATTGGACCCTTCGGTGTTGATCGAAAAAGCCCCCATCTGATCAGTGATGAAGCAAGTGTCCTTGCCATAGTAGGGCTCCCGTATATGGGTGCTCATGAAGGTTGATGAGAGATTGCATTCGCATGTCCGTGCTTTAACTTCATCAACAACACCACATTAGTACTAATCCGAGCGTTCTCTTGCATTATCTCCTTATTTATTTTTGCTTGCACCGAATTAGTACTGGCTGCACACGAGCTCTTTTTTGTTGACCTATCTCTTATTCCCCATACACTATTTGTCTTGATCACCTTTTCTAGCTTCTCAATAACCCTTGAAAATAGTTGATCTAGAAACGAGCCACCTATGATCGTATCAAAACATGCTTGGCGATTCTCATCCAAGGCTCAGTAGAAGATCTCCACTAAGGCATCATCAACTATCTCGTGGTCAGTAAAGATTATTTCAATTCCAAGGTGGGGAGTTTTATTTTCCCCATTGACCTATTTGCAAAAAAAATGAAAACAAATTTTATATTTGCATATCTATAGAAGAACATATATAAAAAGCTTTACTAAAAGTTAAGAACTCATTGTAGTAAATTGATGCTATTTTGAAACTTTTTTGGTTTGTCGAACTTTCTAATTTTTGATTTTCTCTGAATTATTACACTTCTAAGACACTTTGTGAACCCCTCCCACATAGTACCGGTTGAAATACTAGGAAGTTGTTGGTTTGGTCTTTCAACTTCAACTTCTTCGATCTTTTGAAGAACCTCTCGAGAAAGGCCTTTTGCAATTTAGCCTAACTAGTAATTGAACTCTATGGAGCTTGAATAACTATAATGTTGCATTACATTTTAGAAACAATGGGAAGACACGAAGCCTAATAATATCCATAAACAGATTCTGGTTTTCCATCACACTCTTACTAATAAAGATAACATTGTGTAGATAGCTATGCGGATTCTCTAATGGTAGGCCTATGAACAACCCGCAATTCTACATCATTAGATGTAACCTATTTAAAATACCAAACTTTGTGTCATTACGTAGTGTCGGTAATATAATAGCTCAAGCAACAACCAACGTCATAGGATTAAGCCGATATTGATTTCATGTTTTAGCTTTGGCATTATGATCATGTTGTTGTGGATCAATATCCTCCAATGGAGGTAGGTTATTATCATTCTCATTTTGATTCAGTGCTTCATTCATAGTTACTTGCATCATTATTCACCTTGTCCTAGGCCATTCTTCTTAGTGTTCTTTGGGTCTCTGGGTCAACCGGAGTCAAGGGAAAGCCTCAACTTTGAATTGAAAGATCTGGGCAACAGGAAAATGCTCAAGTCTCGAAAAGGGAGAATGTTTTTTCCTCTAACTTTCTCTCTCATTCGCGGAGCGAAGAAAGAGAGAGTGGTCACGTATGGTTCCTTTGAGAAGGGTGTGATACCACCACATATCAAGCAAGCATACCCTACATTTGCACACTGAAATAAAAATAAAAATAACAAAAATGTAAAATGAGGGAAATAAGGATTAGTTCCTAAAGTACTCAAATTAAATAAGTCTAGCTGTATTCCCTAGAAACCATACGAAAATCTTGATGTCACCTAAGCTACACCTCATTTTTAAAGGTTAAAGCATCATTGTCAAGATATATAATCTAACCAAGGTTAGGGTCGAACCCACAAGGAATATGGTAGACTTAGAGTAATTTCAAGCAATTCAAGTTGGTTAACCTACTTATCTCCCCAAAAGGGGGGGTGTATAAAATGGTAGAAAGAACTGCTAAATTGAGACAAGTATGTGAAACTAGTAAGAAGAGTAAATAGGGTGAGGTGTTCCCCATGATTCCATAACTTGATATTACCGGATAATCACATTCTTCTATAGTGTGTAGCATGCAGAACGGTAAGTTAAGTTTATCAAACACTTTGATCCATGGGAAAGGTAAATTTCACTATTGCATTTGATCCATCTCTGCAGTGTGACATTACTAACCTTTGCCTATGTTCCAGTACAACCTATCCTTGATCCAGTTTGGTTGATTAGATGAGAAACATCAATTGAATCCTATTAATTAATCCCTTTCCTTATTCATTACTACCTCAATCCAGATAGTAACACTAGGAAAGTTCTAATGCTGGCCACCACTGAAAACCAATCAAAACAATGAGAATCAATTAATACATGTATATTTTCCAAGAATCATCAATGATTTGGTTCTACCTTATTAGTTCTTCATGATTCCCACAACTCTATTTGTTCATTTAACTACTCATTATTATTATAGATGTGAGATTACTCATGATATTGAATAGCATATTTAAGAACTTACGAGAATGAGCTTAAGAACAAGAAATCCAAGCTCTTTGATGAAAATCACAAGTATGAATTGAGATCACAAAATATTATTTTAAAAGTGTCACATTCTCTACTAATTCTCTCTAGTTAGACTTTGAAAAATAACCTAAAAAACTTATTTATAGTATTTAAAATATAAAATCAAATGAAAATAGGAGAACTGGGTTCGACAGGCTCCATGATCATCTCTACGAGCCATAAGGTTCTACGGCCCATAGTCGGGGCTTCGTGTACTTCATATTCAATTATAGGGTTAAATTTTACTAGACCTATCTAAGGGTTGTATAAAGACTTATGCCCCATGAAGGATTTCATTTGATGACTTTTCAACAATTCCCCATTTTCTGATCCTCAGGGCACAAAGCCATATGTACAACTCGTACATAGTTTTGTGGCTTATTTGCAAGTTCATAGATTTAACTTTAGAAAATCTTCATTAGATTTTGCTAGAAAACCAACTATATAGCCTGTGGAACTTCCACGGCCCGTAAAAGGTGTCGTGGAACAATAATATTAGACCCCGTAATCACTTAGCGGTCAATTATTAATTCGGAAAAATTTTTGGGATTGAAGTATATTTTAAATTTAAT
>JAOTQR010118186.1:0-24434 GCA_025774065.1 Solanum ossicruentum | reverse complement strand
TTAAATTTAAGACATACTTCAATCCCAACAATTAATCCCAATAAATAATTAATATTAGGAAATTTCGGGGTTTAACAGTTAAGTAGTATCTGTCTTATACATTATACCTCCTTATCTAACTAAGTTTATGACTCTATAAATTTCATGTGATTCTTCTTTCAAAATCATGAGCCTAATTTAGGTCTACCACCTTATGTCCTCTGTTCTTCTATTCAACATATATACTTAATCTTTACTAACACAATGGTATATCAACATTAACTCCTTTCTTATTCGAGTGTACTCCATCTCATACTAACTAACAATTCTTCCTCTACCTTCCATCATGAGAGTTAGATGATACTTACCACTTTTTAATCAAAACACAGAAGGGACTTGACTTATCATCCCATTTCTTAGCTTATAATCACATGACTCTTAACTACCTACTTCAATGATCTACTATTCTCACTCTTTATGGTTTATATATCTTTCTAACCCTAGGATATACTATCATTTACGATTTACAAAAGTCTTCAATCACTCTCTCTCTCGGCGGCGGGGGGAGGGGGGTTCAAATACCACCAAGCATTTATAAGCATAACTTAACCACCTTCTCAAGGATAACATCTGAAGAATGGTTTGGAGAACAGAGTTTAGTGGTACATCGTATCTTTCTCTAGTGCGAACACATGGTTCACATGAATAAGAATGCATTCTTGTGGATCAATAAGCTTAAGCACACTAGTTGGCTCCTCTCAAGCCTGATACAGTCTCTTTACTTTCTGAATACTTTATCTGAAGGTAACTCATTACAAATCATAAGCATCCTTAGATTTAATATTCTGAAAGATCAAGACTTTAAACTTTAAGATCTTAGCGAAGAGGTCATGTTGGCCACTAGTCATCAAGGGTTATATTCAATCGAGAAAATATGTCTGTCTCCAAGGACGCATCCATTTGAGGAGCTATAATAGTTGTATTCTGCTCTAGTTCCAACCATTGTGAATGAGACCGAAGAAGACTAGATACCAATTGGATTCAAGTAATAGCATGAAAGAAATATAGAGGGGAGTTTTCCTAAGGTCTTGTAGCCTCTCGAAGAAAAGTAAATGTGTCCTCGTACTATTCCACAAGACTCCAAATAGAAACCAATATACATAAAGTAATATCATGAAATCAACTATAACACTTAATAGGTGGAAAGCAACAAGTACTAGTGAAAACATCACAAAACAAGTACGTAATCAGACAATAATATCAATAACAAACAAGAGGACTCAGTCCTCTACACCACACTTCTTTTAGAAGATGAGTTATTTGAGATTGAGTATATTAAACCATTTCAATATGTTTTCCTTTTATATTATCGTGTCGGAACGTGACAATCAATCCAATTATACCGTGTCAGAATGCAACACCCAATCAAATTATAACGTGTTGGAATATCACACCCGATCCAATTATACTTAATTCATCATTCTTTATCATTACTTTCCACTTCATTGCAATATCCATCAAGTCTTTTTTATTCAAGGCATCACTTGGTAAGGCAAGTTCAGAATTATAGATTTCATGGTCTTGGGATTGCAGACCAATCACAACACATGTCATTCATCCAATCACACTAATTAAATGAATAGATAATTTCACAACATCACTCTGTGAATATAAATTACTATTAAGAGTCTTTCTAACACATAGAATAAACCATAACCTACTTCAAACCAAAGAATCAAAGCCAAGCTAGTTCACCACTACTCTTTCCTTTCTCAATGCCTCAGAACCTTTCAAATCTTCCACCAGTTAACTTTAAACTCATGAGAATTTTCGAAGTGCGGCTTGCATCCTATCTTTGTTTTTGTTTCTTTCTGTTAGTCATTCTGCTCCTCTTTGTTTCTTCCAATAGGGCTACGCAGCATGTATACATAATTATTATTCTTTTTTTTAAGTTCCTTCTTCTTGTTCTTGTTTATTATTTATTTATTTTTATAAACTAAAAGTGATAAGTATTATTAACTTATTTTTACTAAATGTGGGAGAAATAGTATATGATATTAGCTAAATTATTAATTTAGTGTACCAACTGCATTAATTATCTAAAATTAGGGGTGACAATTGGGCGGGTTGGGTCAAATTTGAGCGAGTTATAATGGGTAAAGACATTTAAGGGTCAAGACCCAACCCAACCCAACCCAAATTTGCTTGGGTCAAAATGGGTTAGGTCAAAACGGGTTGAGTAACAACTTATAGAGCGGGTCAAGACCCGATCCGACCCAATGTTTACTAAATTTTACTTATTTTATTTATTCTTTCTCAATGTTTTAGTACTTAATTAAATTATATTTTCCTTTATTATAATTATATAAAACATATCAAATTGAAAAAAAGATGTTTTGAAAATATTTTAACAAGATTTCTCTCAACTTAATTCAGGTGACATATCAACTCAATTTTAAATGGGTTGAAATGTGTTGGGTTGAGATGAGTTGAGGTAATAATTAAGTGGGTTATTAACCCACCCAAACTTCAATGGATTGGGTGGGTTGGGCTTAATTTTGCCACCCCTACCTAAAATCATCCCTCAACTAAATAATCATAGTTAGTGAATAATTCAAAATATCCATTAAAAATTTTGCGAGATAAATCTTTTATAATATACAAACTCTATCTCAAAACAACCTGACGGTTCGTTACATATTGTCGGTAAAATAAATCCAAAATTAGATCACTATTTATAGTATCAATTGATTAACAACACAACTTTTATAATGTCGTGTCATGACCCACTCTCGATCATGGTGGCGACTACTAGATCCCACCTACAAGCAAGCCAATTACCGAACCCCAGGGTACATGTCCTAGCTTTCTATTCAAACCATAAACAATATGACAATATACATACGAAACCTACCCAAAACCTGGAAGTCAACTGTACAGAGCTACAATAGACAGATGGACATATCATATACATATACCAATGATTGTAAAATATACAAAACCATGAGTGCACCTACAAATACATAACTTTACTGTACAAGGCCAATGTAGAAAAGCAAAAGAAAGTCATCACAAGAAGTAGACTACAACGAATCTAAAGTTGTCGGTGCTCACTCAAACGAAGTCTTTTGCGCGCTCCAAAATCCCCAATTTAGTAATCACGGCATGTACCTACACCTGCACCATGGAAAGATGTGGAAATACAGGGGGTGAGTACCAGAAAAGGGCACTCAATAGGCATCATCGACCGACCTAGTGAAATAGTAAACATATATAAAGACGAAATATAAAGAGAACTACAACAATGTAGCAAAGTGAACTCAGATCAAGGAATAAGCATGTATGAAGACCCTCAAATCACCACTAAGCCAAGCAAGGAGATGAACAATGATAACTAAACCAACCCAAGTGATGAACATTTGTACCACTGATGAAAAATGTGTAGGCTCATACAACAACTGCCCCCAACTGATTTATGGTATTGTACGTGGGTGCAAGGCCCTAGTATCTATGCTTGTACATCAATTGGGCCCCCATAAGCCCAGAAGATACACCAGCGCACAATATGATCAATCGAATCACAATAGAACCCAACTCCTAATATCAAATGATTGCAGGTTGGTTACACATGGATGTAAGACTTTAATGTCTAAGCATAAAAGCCCCCTGAGCCTTCATAAGCCCAAGAGGTATACCGATGCATAATCAGGGTAAGAATAGGTATGTTGATCCATGGGTAATCAATCACGGGCCTCGCCTCAATAGTAACAAGTAAACCAGGTCCTCGACCCTATTCCGACATGTAGCATTAGATCCAAAATATACATGTATAACAATGGGATGTATCCCTTACGAAAGAAATAATTCCCCTCGCATACAAGTGTGTCTCATCTCGGAATGTCAATCATAGGGCCTTGCCTCCAAAGTGGAATTAGCGGCGTCTGTGACCCAAAATATCAATCAACGGGGCCTAGCCCCAAAATGGAGTCATTGAGGTCCTCAACACAAAGAAATCGGTAGGTGCTTGGACCTAGGAGTTGGCATCCTCCACTTAGCATCTTCAGTTATCCCATAATCTCAATCCAACCCGCATAACTGTCACTACTACCTCTTTTAGATATAACAGATACCCCAAAATCATATGGAAAGAACTAGTGCACAACAACTTTTAGTAGTACATCAAAGTATATATGTATCACAAATCACTGTGGAGTCAAGCCAAACAAAGGCCAAGTATGCTATAGCCTTATCAATCATATGTGCCCAGAGTAAGTATAAACAATCATGGTCTATCATAAGTATCCTGGACCACTAACCCAGCAAAGTCATATCTAGGCCAGAATTAGGCCACAACACGACATATAATCAATACACAGTCTCCTGGTCATCACATCTTAGTAGAAATAGGCTATACACAGTCATATATGTACAAGTCAAGTCAAAGCACATGTATGTCTCATCACAAAATGCAAGGCTCCCTTGGGGGTGTACTATACCCATCCCCAAAACATGGTGTATTTCTCCGGTCACTAACTAGTAGCATAAGTACATAATAGATAACAATGGTATACATGATCATATAAGTCATAGGATAGGATAGAATCATGCTTATGTAGGAAATTCTACCATAGGTACTCAGAATAGATAAAAATAACTATAGCCACATCATGCATATACATACCAATTAGATATAGATATTAGATTTAGCGCATAAAGTAGCATGTAATCATAAGTCATTCTAAATAGCTAGTATATATCAGTAGCTCCAGGCCATAGACATACAAGCTAGAGTCAAGCTCAATGTAAATACTTGTCATATGTTTGTAGCCCAACTAGCCCCTTTAGGGCCCTCTCGCAGCCAAACAGTATAAGAATTTAGCTAGTATAGCAGCTACAGCTAACACAACCCTTAATACAACAACTGTAGTCCCATATCACCATATATAACACATGAAACTTCACAACTAGCTATATACAACATAAATCCCATAGCTCAACCCATAGTACATTTTTACACATTCTAACTCAAATATGCAATATTTCAGCTTAGTCTAAGGTTTAGAGAAAGCATAGCTTATCTGGCATTTGACGTCTCTTTGTCTGAAGCAATCCATCCAAGTTTTTCCCCTCTAAAAAGCTTCTTGATGCTTCTCAGTTGTTAAAGTAAAACCTACAAGGTCAATATGATCGAATTGGTTGTAAAAACTCGAAGAACGGGTGAAAATACATCAATCGGGCCAAAAACAAGGAAAATAGGGCCCACGACCAAAATCCCAAAACAATTGTTGAAAAATGATCCCCATGTCACCATAAGTCTCCAACAAAAAATTTGGCCCAAATCGGACCCCAGAAGAGCAAGAAAAGGTCCAAAAATGAAGTTAAAAACTTTACCATAAAAACATTCTTTTCAAAACTTTCTCAGCCAAAATTCTCATAAATTAGACAAAATTAGTGAACACCCAGCACACCACAGTGTTCCTCTCAAAGCTTAGAATAATTTAGGCTCAAATCTCACTTAATTTCGTTAGGAATCAATTATGAAATCAACATATAAAGTTTTTTACCACTTTCGAGAAAGCAATCAGCTAAATCAATATATTAACCTCGAAATAGGGATCAAATCCCAAATCCAGCATCTCCACAATGTTCCTAGTGAAAATCTGAGTCATGTAGGCTTTTGATCACTCAAATCAGATGAAAAATTATCTCAATATGTAAGACGAAATTTCCCTAGAAATGGCTATTTATACTGTCACGACCCGAAATCTGGATGTGATGACACTCACCTAACCCACCAAGGTGAGTCAGGACAAAACCCCAAGAAACTTACCAAATAAAGATAAAGCGGAAAATAACAGTCTAAATATATACATGAGCAGAAGAAAATAAGTTACAACTATTCCAAGGACTAGTGTCACATGTACAGGACTCTATATATAGAATACTTATATGAAATACAAGGCACAATGTCTAGTCCTCAAATAAAATCGAACATAAAAGTGGAATCCTCAAGGTCTGCTGGGGGAATAAGCAGCTACCTCACAAGAAGTGTGGAATCTCGATCCAACAAGAAAGAAGTTTAGCAAAATGTATCGAGCTCACAACCTATAAAATATAGCAACGGGTGAGCACCAAACACGGGGTAATCAACAAATAGAACTAATCTAAGGTAAAGCAATGAAGAATACAAGTAACTTCTTAAGTCTCAACCACAATCCGCCAAACTACAACTTTGCACTCAGAAAAGCCCCAACACAATATAATATACAAATCACGATAATATAGGTATACTCATCCTCTAGCATAGTATCTCATCACACAAGTACATACATAGATCCAACACTTACATCAATATTAGAGATAAAATATGTACACAATCTCATAAATAATATACAATTATATCAATCAGATATAATATGAGATGGAGTGGATGCAATGAGATGTATACAATGCAATGCAGTATCAAATAATCGTGATACATGTTTGCCCTACAAATTCACCGACCATATATATGGCTTAGATCGAAACCCATGGGGTCTCATATAAACCATGTATGCGTGAACATTGTCAGCAAGGACCTTGGTAACTGCTCAACCATCCGAAAAAGACCTTGGACCCATTTGGAAATTATCTTGGACCACCGACATGTTACCTCAACTCGACCAGTAGAGACCTTGACCACCAATCTGCATGCTTCCTTACTCACATCTCAGTCATAGTCATCACAAGTATTAATGCACAAATAATAAGAAATGCAAATGTATGATCACGATAATGTCATAATACCACCAATCAAAATGATCTCATTATCTCAATGTCATCAATATCTCAATATCATTAGTATCTCATTATCATCATTGTCTAAATATCAATAATGTCCCATTATCGACAATATCTCAATATCAATAATGTAATGTTATCATCAATATCTCAATGTCAACATATCACAATATAAGCATCATCTCGCTATCAACACCAAATGAGTCATAAGATCACATAGATTATGAATTCACAGTTAAATTACAACTCAATATATAGTCATATAAAAAGTATTCAATACGACATGTCACGATCAAGCCTAGAATGGTACATCTCTAGCCCAATACTTAATTCCGTACATATAGGAGAACACAAGGTTCATCATACTTAGCAAAATATTAGAAGTCCACTTGCCTCAAATAAAGTCTCGAAATCAAGAAGGAATCGTCGTTTTTCCTCTCCTATGATATTTTAAATCACCATAATATATTCAAATATAGCACCATAATCACATAAAAAAATTTAATGACACTAAAATTAATTAATTTGGAGAGAAAGGGTAATAACAACAACAACAATAACATACACAAGTGGGGTCCGGGCAAAAGAGTAAAATGGTCAAAAATTCTATGCCAAAAGGCGTAGCCAAAAAATGAAAATATGGATGAAAATGTCGTAACAAGGAATTCAAAGGTGAAATTGGTTTTAAAAATGAAGCTAAGATGAGGGTGAAATCAGTGATTTAAGTTTAGGAAATTTTATTAAAAAAATCCCCAAATTCCACTATTAAATCCTTTAATTTAGAAATTAAAGCACAAATTAATCAATAAAAATAGTTGAAATAGGTTAGAAGATAGTTACCCAATCGATTTTCCTTTAAAACCTCAAAATGCCTCTCTTAGAATGAAGCTTGGAATGTCAAAAATGGTAAAAAATGAGTTAAAATTGTATTTGAAAGGAGACATTGTCCAGGCATCAAAAGTGCTCCGCGAACGCGGAGACCAAAGAGAGTTAACCATCCGTGAACCAGAAACCCTACGAATGCGGAGGTCTGGCTGCTGGATCTCCAGAATACAGCCCAAGAGGCCCGAACGCGGAGTACTAGTGCTAGATGCACCCAAAACATCAATGCACAAGCAATTCAGCCCAACCAAAAACAAGAAGTGGACCTTCGGGAATTTATTTAAAACACCATGAACACAGATCAAATATAGAACCCTATAAAAAATGATGATCCGGACTCAATGGAACCATTAGAATTCGAATCTGGAACCTCCGTGGCCCTGGACCCAAGAAGGATCATTTAAACTAGATTCGGACCTAAAAACACAAAATATTCACAGAACCTCTAAAAATTACGAGGCATTCCTAGTATTAGTTTACCACCCTAAACTACTAGAACTAACATAATTTGGATACAAGCTCCCGAACCTCAAATGTTGACCAAAGTCAAACCTATGATGCAAAATGAATTGAAAATGCAACTTTGGGCCTAAAATCTCTGTTTTAACTTCAAATTCAGCACTGTAAGTTCTTCTAGACTAAATTCGACATTTCAAAACTAATGAAATTGAAAGAATCAAATTTCGACACTCAATTTTAGAATAACCATAAAACTCAAAATTTCTAACTTTAAGCCCTTTTAAAACTCTTTCTTTTGCAAAACTCCAACTTTTTAAGATATTTTCAAGAACCCGACTTTTGGACCCACCCAGAAATGACCCGAGGAAACTTTTGGGAAAAGCAAAATGGTAACTTGGTTAAAAAAAACTAGAAATTACCTTCTAGGTCATTACATCATCTACTATAAAAACAATGTTCGTCCTCAAACATGAGATAAGGAACATACCTGAAGGCTCAAATATCTGAGGGTATCAAGCACATATCTCCGAATCTATCTCCAAGTAGCCTTACTCTCAGGCCTATGGCTCCACTGGACCTTTATTGAAACAATCTTTTTAGTCCTTAACTTTCTCACCTACCTATCTAAAATGGCTACGAACTGCTTCTCATAAATCAAATCAGGGCTCAACTCAGCTGAATCCATGAAAATTACATGAGGCTCATCTGAAATATAACGTCGCAACATCGAAACATGGAATACCAGATAGACTGAAGAAAGGTTGGGTGGCAAGGCAAGCCTATAAGCCACCTCTTGATGTCGCCTAAGAAACACTTTCTTTTTTGTGCTAAAGCGGTCGTTGTCAAGATATAGAACCTAACCAAGGTTAGGGTCAAACCCAAAAGAATATAACAGAAGTAGAAGAATTCAATTGCAATTCGAATTTATTAACCAACTTATCTTTTCAAAAGGGGGGTTGTAATAACTAGTAAAAAAAGTAACTCTAAGCTAAAACGAGTGTTAAACCAATATGAAGAGAAACTAGGGTTTTGTGTTCCCCATGATCCCCTAGCTCAATATTACCAGATAATCGAATTCTTTTCCAGTGTGTAGCATGTAGAATAGTAAGTTAAGTTCACCAAACTCATTGCCCAAGCAAGAGGCGAATATCAGTATGTGATTTGGTCCATCCCTGCAGTGTGACATTACTAACCATTACCTATTATCCCAATAACCTCCCCTTGGCCTAGTTCGGTTGATCAGATGAAAAACATCAATAAAATCCTATTAATTAATCTCTTTTTCTACTCATTACTACCTTAGTACAGTCAGTAACACTAGGTGGGTTCTAATGTTAGCCACCATTAGAAAGTATTCAATACAGAGAGAATTAATTAATACATGCATGCACATTTTTTAAGAATTACGCATTATCCAATTGTACCTTGTTCGTTCTTCATGGTTCCCACAACTCTAGTTGTAGAATTAGCTACTCCTGATCAGTTTAAATGCAAGACTTATGAACTTGAATAACATAATAGAACACTTACCTAGGAGAATTAAGCACAAGAAAATCCAACTCTTTAATGAGAATCACAAGATTGAAATTACAAGATGAAATTAAGTTTTATAAGTGTTTCTCAAACTTTGTAATGTTTTTTTCGTCTTCATTCTCTACTACCTCCTTAAGAAAAATAAACTAAAACCTATTTATAGTGTTTAAAATACGAATCCAAAACAAAAAAGGACAACTGGGTCAGCAGGCTCTACAAGGTGCTCTATGGGCTGTCTAAAGTCTAAGTCTCATAGTCAGGCTTTCGTGAACCATTGCTTTAATTTTGGACTTGGAGACGACACCCCTCTACAGCCCATAAAAGGTCCTACGACCCGAAGGGAGTTTTGTCTTATGGAATATCAAAAAGTCCTCATCTTCTGATCTTCGGGGTATGAAACTAAGTCTACGGCTCATATGCATGTTCATAGACTCAACTTCAAAATATACCCTTCACTGGAATTGCACACGAAGCCCCCTTTAAGACTCGTAGAATGCTCTACGGCCCGTAAAAGGGTATCATGGAACCTCAATTTTAGCAACTTCTGCATATTTTTCTCAAAAATACTGCCAACCCTGAAATCCTGCAAAACAAACATGAAAACACATTAAACCTACTAACATCGCATTGAGAACACATAAAATTTAAAATTTTAAGCATCAAAAGTGTTGTATTTTGATAGCACATCACCTCCCCCACACTATCAGGTATCTCAAAAAGACCAATGAACCTCGGATTGAGCTTGCCTCTCTTCCCGAATCTCAAAACACCCTTCAAAGGTGAGACCTTCAACCAAATCATGTCACCAACCATAAACTCCAAAGGCCGATCCCGCTTATCAGTGTAGCTCTTTTGGCAACTTTGGGTTGTCACTAACTACTCTGAATCAATCGTACATGCTTAAGATCATCTCTCAGCATATCAACACCCATACTCACCACTGCTACTGTGTCAAACAAACATATGGGTGATCTACGTCTCTGACCATACAAAGCCTCAAAAGGAGTCATCTGAATGCTAGAATGATAATTGTTGTTGTACGAAAGCTCCACTAAGGCCAAATGCTAGTGCCATCTAGCCACAAAATCAATAACACATGCTCGGAGCACACCCTCTAATACTTGAATGGTCCTCTCAGACTAGCCATCCATTTGGAGGTGAAAAGTTGTACTCAAATCCAAAACGAGTACCCAAACCATGATATAGAGCCCTCCAAAAGTGCAGAGTAAATAATGAGCCTCTATCTGATATAATAGATATTGGGACCCCGTGAAGTCTCACAATCTGACTAATATAAAGTTGGGCCAATCTCTCAGTGGTATACTTCACCTTGACCAAAATGAAGTGGGTAGACTTGGCAGATGATCCACCACTACCAAAAATGAGTCAAAAGCCCCGACAATAGGAGGTAAGCCCATAACAAAGTCTCTGGAAATATGTTCTCACTTCTACTCAAGAATGGGCATCCGCTAGAGCTCCCTACCTGGCCTCAAGTACTCACACTTGACTTGATAATATGTCAAGCACCTGGATACAAACTCTGAAACATCTCTCTTCATACTAGGCCACCAATAATGCTGACCCAGATGATGGTACATCATCATGGCCCTTGGGTGGATGAAATACCTAGTGCAATAAGCCTCATCAAGTATCAAACTAATTAAATCACCCACCTTAGGCACACAGTTATGACTCCCAGTCCTCAAAACACCATTAGAAGCAAGCACTGCTTATCTAGCTTCACCTTTAATAACTTTATCCCGGATAATACACAATTTCTCATCCTTAAACTGCCTCTCATAAATTTGATCCATCAAAAATGAGCGGGTCTCAATAGTAGCAAGCACTCCACCCTGCTCTGAAATTTATGATCTCACCAACCCATTGGCCAATCTCTGAACATCTCTAGCCAATGGTCGCTCCTCAAACCGAATAGCTGCCAAACTCCATATGTTGGACACCTTCCTACTTAATGCATCGGCCACCACATTGGCCTTTCCAGGATGATAGAGAATAGTCAAGTCATAATCTTTCAAAAGCTCAATCCACCTTCTTTGTCTCAAATTTATAATGCGCTGTCTAATGATATATATAGGCTACGATGGTCAATAAAGATCTCACAATAGACTCCATACAAATAGTGATGCCATAACTTCCACACAAATACAACTGTAACTAACTCCAAATCATGAGCGGGTAGTTCTTTTGATGGGCCTTCAATTGCCTAGAGGCATAAGCAATAACCTTTCCTCTTTGCATCAACACACCACCTACCATATTCCTGAGGCATCACAATAAACAGTGAAATCAACATCCCCCAACAGTCAGAATAGGAGTTGTAGTCAATAACAACTTAAGCTTTGGAAGCTCTCTTCACACTCATCGGACCAATGAAATACCATATTTTTTTTAGTAAGCCTAGTCAGTGGAGCTGTAATTGTGGAGAAATCCTGAATAAGACGGTGGTAATAAATAAGACGGTGGTAATAACTAGCCAAGCCCATAAAATTGCAAATCTCCATAGCTGAGGTAGGCCTAGTCCAACCCCGAATGCCTCAGCTTTGCCAGATGAATCCGAATACCCTTCTTGGACACTACGTGCCCTAAGAATGCCACCAGACTCAGCCAAAACTTGCACTTTGATAACTTTGCATACAACTTCTTCTCCCTAAGCCTCTGGAGTATAATCCTCAAATGCCTCACATGGTCCGCTTCAGTCTTGGAATAGACAAGTATATCATCGATGAACAAAATCACGAACGAGTCCAGATACAGTTAGAACACTCCATTCATCAACACTATAAATGTTGACTTGGTGTTACTCAAACCAAAGGACATAATAAGGAACTTGTGAAAAAAGCCATACCTGGTCAGAAAAGTTGTATTGAGTATATCTAATGGCCAAATCCAATGCTGATAATACCCGAACCTTAAGTCAATCTTAGAAAATAGGGTTGTTCTTTGAAGTTGATCATATAATTCATCTATGTGGGGTAGTAGGTATTTGTTCTTGATAGTCACTTTGTTCAACTATCTATAACTAATACACATCATCATGGATCTGTCCTTCTTCTTTCCAAATAGAAATAGGGCACCCTATGGTGAAACACTAGGGTGAATAAGGCCCTTGCTCAACAGATCCTAGCGTTGCTCCTTTAACTTCTTCAATTTGGCTGGAGCCATATGATAAGGAGTGAAAGAGATGGACTTAGTGCCAAGCTCATCGTCAGTAGCAAAATCAATATCCCAATCAGAAGGGACTCTAGTAGATCAGTAGGAAATATATTCGAAAGCTCACAAACCACTAAAATAGACTCCATAGAAGGTGAGTCAGCCACAGTATCATGAATAAAAGCAAAATAAGCCAAACACCCCCGATCAATCAACTTGGGCTCAAATATAAGATATCACTTTACTAGGATAGTAGCCCCTCGAACCAGCCCACTCAATCCTTGTTCTACCTGGCATGACTAAGGTAACAATCTTGGCATAACAATCAAGAATAACACGATATGGAGATAACCAATCCATATCCAGAATAACATTAAAATCTATATTACCTAATATAATCAAATCTACCCAAGTCTCATAGCTCGCCAAAGTAACAAGACAGGATCGATACACCCAATCCATTACTAAGGGCTCTCTTACTTAGGTCGAAACATGAATAACACAAACATGGAATTACAAGGAAACTCAAACCCCACGGAGAAATAAGAAAACACATATGAATAAGTAGAGCCAAGACCAAATAACACAGATGTGGGGCGATGGCAAATTAGAACAATACCTATGATCACAACATCGGAGGCCTCTGCCTCGGGTCTACCTTGAAAGTCATAGCAATAGGCACTTTTACCTCTACTCATAGAAAATGATCCTCTACCACTAAAAAGAGTAGAAGTATCACTTTCTCGCCTACCACCGGTATGTCAACCTCTATCAGTCTGGCCTCTACAGTAGCCCCTAGTTTGTAGGGCTGAACCTCTAGCTAGTGGTGTCGAATCTCAAATAGATGTTGCCGAGTATGAATAGTAGGGCCCACAATGAGCCTATCTAGGGCACTGGCGAATTATGTGATCAGGAGATCCATACCTAAAGTAGGATCCAAGGGCGGACCACTTCTGTGAAGGAGCAGGAGGGATATTGTATTATCTCTGGCCCGTGGGCCTTTGTTGAGAACCAGATGAACTTTTCCCTGAATTGTAGGAATCACAAAGGCCTTGTCTTCCCTATGAAGCTGGAAAGGCTGTATGAACCCCGCGATGCTGAATATAACTACCACCTCTGACCATACATCTGCCTTTTGATGAGGCACCTGAGTGTTGTCCTGAAGTATAGGCCCCTTTGGGGTCCCTAAACTCCTCCCTCTGCATCAACTCTGCCTCCTTGGCTGCACTAAAAACTGATTGAAATGAGGCTCTATCTCTAGTTATCCAAAATATCAACTATCTGATAGTATAAATCAATCCTTTCTCAAACCGCAAACTTTTCCCTCCTTCATCCGAAGTATAGTTGTAGGATAACGGGCAAACTAGCAAAACCTGACCTTATACTTTGAAATAGTTATACTGCCCTGCCTCAAACTCTCCAACCTGAATCGACTCTCCTTGCAAACACTCCAAGGAACAAACTAATCATAGAATGCATCAGAAAATGTCCCCCAAGTCATCTGAGGAGATCCAGCTGGAAGGATCTTTTAGAAGTCCTCCACCACTCCCTAGTTGACCCATAGAGCTGGAGGGTGACATATCTCACTTCATGTGTCTCTGCTACTCCCACAGTATCCAGTAACTCTTTAAAAGTAGTCAGAAATTCATGAGCATCCTCATTCTTCCTATGCTGAAATCGAGATGGGTTCATCTTCCAGAATCTTTTATAGCTTCGCTACTTATCATCAGCAAAGGCATCAACTTGTGGAATCTCATCAATTGGATCTACTAGTGGCTGCTTATCTAGAACCTAAGCCTCGGGGACCTGCTGTTGATCTTGAGGATGCACCCTCACCCGAGTTTGTGAAGTACCAGGAGTGTTAGCAGGGCTACTTGCCTTCCTTTAAGTTTCTAGCACACCTAAGACTCTCAAAAGTGTATCCAGGAGTAAAGGTGTTGTAGCAAACTCATGTGGAACCTGCTCCTGCCTAGGCTCTATAGCTGGCTAGAAGAAAATACCCTGCTCATAATCCCTCACCAGAATGGCTCCTTATTCCCAGCCTCTAGCTCATCCTCGGACACGAACCTTACTCCTAGTTGGGGTCTCAATAGCAACACCAGGGGCGGCCTCTCGACCTGTAGTAGCAGTAGCTCTTGTCCTCGCCATCTGTCAAAAGGACACATGAACACTTAGCACTCATACAAAATCCATGAACAAATTGATTAGAATGAAATAAAAAAGAGTTTCTTATAGCCTCTCAATGATAAGTAATGGAGTCTTCGTCTGTTCCTCAAGACTCTACTAGACTGGGCTTGTACACATATGAGACTTATGAACCTGGGCTCTGATATCAAATTATAATGACCTGAAATATGGGTATGATGACACTCACCTAACCCAACAAAGCGAGTCAGCCCTAAACCCCGAGCAATTTAACAAATAAAGATAAAGTGGAAGATAGCAGTCTAAATATATAGATAAGCAAAAGAAAATAAGCTAAAACTATCCCAAGGACTGGTGTCATATGTATAGCCTCTACATATAGAATACTCAAATAAATGCAAGGCATAATGTCTAGTCCTCAAATAGAACTGAAAATAAAAACGGAATCCTCAAGGCATGCTGCGGACATAAGCAGCTACCTCACAAGATATCTGAAAGGTAGATCCAATAAGAAGGAAATCTAACAAGATGAACCAGGCTCATAACCTATAAAAATGTAGAAAGGGGTGAGCACCAAACATAGGGTATTCATCAAATAGAACTAACCTAAGGTACAACAATTAAGAATAAAAGTAACTCCTTAAATCCCAACCATAATCCGCCGAACTACAACCCTGCACTCAGAAAGCTCCCAGTACAATATAATATACAGATCACAATGATATAGATATACTCATCTTCTAGCATAATATGTCATCTCATAAGTACATAAATAGATCCAACACTTACATCTAGATCAGGGATAAAATAAGCACACAATCTCATAAACAATATACAACCATATCAATCAGATATGATGTAAGATGGAGCGGATACCAAGAACTGTATACAATGTAATGTAATGTCAAATAATCGTAAAGCATGTAGGCCCTATGATACACATCGCTAACCATATATATGTCTTAGATTAGAACCCATAGAGGACTCACATGGACCATGTATCAGCGAACACCCCATCAGCAAATGCTCACCCGTCTCGGAAAAAACTCTGAACCATTCAGAAATGACCTTGGACCGCCAACATATTACCTCAACTCAATCAATAGAGACCTCAATCACCAATTCATATGTTTTCTTACTCATATCTCGGTCGTAGTTATCACAAGTATCAATACACGAATAATAATAAATGCAATGTGTATGATCACAATAATATCATAATACCACCAATCAAAATAATCTCATTATCTTAATGCCATCAATATCTTAATATCATCAGTGTCTCAATATCATCATTGTCTCAATATCATCATTGTCTCCATATCAACAATACCTCGATATCAATAGTATCTCATTATCATCAATATCTCAATATCATCATATCATAAAATAAGCATCATCTCATTATCAACACCAAATGAGTAATAAGATCACATAGAGAGTTAAATTACAACTCAATATATAAGCATATGAACAAGTATTCAATGTGAAAAGACACGATCAAGCCTAGAATGGTAACTCTACCACCAAATACACAACTCCATACACATAGGAGCACACAAGGTTACTTCATACTTAACAAAAGGTTAGAAGTCCCCTTGCGTCAAATAAAGTCTTGAAATCAAGAAGGAATCGTTGTTTCCCCTCTCCTATGATACTCTAAATCACCATAATCTATTCAATATAGCACCACAATCACATAATGACACTAAAATCAATTAATTCAGTGAGAAAGGGTAAAATGGTCAAAAATTCCATGCCGTAATATTAGCTGGAAACTAAAAATTTATAATGTTCTGCACGTAACAAGGAATTCAATGGTCAAATCGGTTTCAAAAATGGAGCTAAGATGAGGGGGGAATCAATTATTCAGATTTAGGAAATTCTATTCCAAATATCCCTAAATTTAGAAGCTAAAACACAAATTAATCAATGAAAATAGTTGAAATAGGTTAGAAGATAGCTACCAAATCAATTTGCCTTCAAAATTTCAAAAATCCTCTATTCGAACGAAGCTTGGAATGCCAAAAATGGTGAAAAATAAGTTAAAATCGTGTTTTAAAGAAAGATATTGTTCATGCATCAAAACTGCTCCGTGAAAGTAGAGACCAAAGCGGGTTAACCTTCCATGAACGCGGAGGTCTAACTACTGGATCTCCTCGAACGTGACCCAAGAGTCATGAACACGGAGTACTTGTGCCAAATGCATTAGAAACTACAATGCGCCAACAATTCAACCTATCCAAAAAAAAAAAAAAAAGAACTGGACCCGTAGAAATTCATTTGGAACCCCGTGAACACAAACTAAACATAGAACCCTATCAGAAACGACGATTTGGACTCAATGGAACCATCGAAATTTGAATTGAGAACCTCTGTGGCCCTGAACCCGAGAAGGATTATTTCAACTAGATTCAGACCTAGAAACTCAAAATATTCACAGAACCTCTAAAAATTACAACAAAGGCTCTTGAACTAACAAAATTTCAATACAAGCTCTTGAACCCCAAATGTTGACGAAAGTCAAATCTATGATTCAAAATGAACTGAAAATGCAACTTTAGACCTAAAATCTCTATTTTAACTCCAAATTCAATTCCGTAAATTCTCCTAGACAAGATTCGGCATTTCAGAACTGATCAAATCGATAGAATTGAATTATGACTCTCAAAACTCATAATGATTGCAAAACTCAAAATTTCCAACTTTAATCCCTTTTAAAACTCTTTGTTTTGTAAAACTCTAACTTTTCACAATATTTTCAAAACTCATATTTCGGACTCACCCATAACTAATACAAGGCAACTTTTAGGAAGGGAAAAATGGTAATTTAGTCAGAAAAATCAAAAATAACCTTTGAGGTCATTACATATACATACCAGCTACTCTCACCTAGTTGCCACATGGAATCCTTGGGTCATGCCACATAGTAGCCCTAGGTCCTGCCGTGTCACCCCTTCCCTTAACCCTTTAATTTCCTTTTCAACCATCATCAACATTAGGATTAGAAAGAAACTCATCGTTTTGGACTAGTTCGGACTCTGAGTTTTGCAAAAGGCACTATGTAGTCATATAAATATTGACATTTTGGATCCAATGGTGCAGTTGGAATTCCAAATGGAGCTTCTCATGATAACATGAGGGTCCCACTTTTTATACGCAACTTTAATGAAAAACACCAGTGGAGTCAAATCACATCCGAATGTCCCCGATTTCAAATAAGGGGTCATCCTAGAGAAAAATTAACATTTTGGAGATAATCATGCTATCAAAATTCTTATCTAAGACATGGTTCCCAAAGGTATGGACCAGGTCAACTATTAACCAGTTCTGGTAGCAAAATTTGTAATCCATGATATAATTGCACCGGACATACTTCTAGCCTAATTCAACCGTTCCAGGTGTAATGGAATCATCAAGATTCCATTTTGAAGATGTTTACTAGGACTTTACCAAAAAAACTTCATTTTAAAAGTATAACTTCCCCGTTAACTCAAAAATCGACATAACTCCCGAATAACCCGACCAATAATCAACCCAATACTCCCGAGGTCACTATACATATGCTCAAATAAATATAATAATGCAAAATCATAAAAACAATATGTAGATTCATTAAATATTTTCCACAATGGCGGGTAAATTTTGAAAACCAGTTGAATTAAATCTATTACAAATAATCTTTGAGCTAGTAGCAACTAGCATTTCTTTGAATTTTTGGAAATCAATGATATCCATTTCTTAATCTGTGGCATACCCTGACCATTATTTCAGCTTTTAAGCGAAAGAAAGAGAAAATTAAGAAAGGAAATCAATCTGCACAGGGTATTTCTTCCCCTTTGAAGTGCAAACCTGGACTGTCATGCCATCATGTAGTCTACTTACCATATTCACCTTTCTTTCTTTTAGCATGTATTGTACTAACTTCTAATGCACTTCATGCGGTGTGACCAGATTAGGGACATTTTAGTTGGGTACAAGAATATGCCAATGAATAAGCTTAGTTCAATTAAGTTATATCATAAATGCCTATTAAAGAGTTTAGAGATTCTCCATCTTCGTGTTTTCTTAGAACTACTATTCTTCTTATATTATACATGCACTTATGTTTTGTGATTAGATATGGTGAGAAGACAGAGAAAGTATCATTTTTGGAAGATTGGAAATGTCCAAAATGCAGAGGCATCTGTAATTGCAGTATTTGCATGTGTGTTGCATTACTTTGGTTTGTTCTTTTAAATAAGAATTGGAGATTATTGCTAGCAGTTAATGTTGATTATTTACTGACTATATTATTATGAAGAAGTGAGGTTTCCAACCAACTGATCCACTTGTGCACACAACAGAGGCAACTGGATGTTTTTTAGCTTCAGATATGCTGCAGATTTACAATATTGATCAAATCAAAGCTCTGAAAGGCAGGAGTGGCTCATGGAAAATATCAATATCTCAAACAATGTAATGTTGCTTTTATATAATTATAGATCAGGTAACAAGAAGTATTTTTCAATTAGTTAGCTTTAATATGTTGTAACTCAATATTGACAGGAGGAAAGAATAGTTTCTTCAAAATCTAGCAGGAAGGAAAGTTTTATTGAAGACGTGAGTGGCATAAATGAAATTATTTTGGATTGTGAAAAAATCCTAGTGATAAGAAACCTGAAGGATGTAAAAGGAAAAATGTACTGAATGGCCTTGACTGCCTACAAGATAGTGAAAATGTACCAAAAACTGATGCAAGGATAGCCGGAATCAACCTTTAATAGCAAGAGAAGTGTTGTTGCATCAGTGAAGAAAACTCTATCATAAGAGTCTCAAGATTTCATCATGAACAACAAGGAAAGATCTCTCAATAAAGGTTATGTGAAAAATAACATTATTGAAAATAATGATCCCTTTTACCTTTACTCCATTGCCTAGTGAACTACTGTGACAATTATTGGTGACATTGATTTAGTGATGGAAGATGTTGGGAATTCACTACACTTTTTTTTACTTTTGTGTGATTTCTGGAAAGGCAAGAAACTTTAAGGTATCTTATTCAAAATATTTTACATGCATTGATGTTGTAATGTGGATGAACATTAATCGTACCATCACTATCGAGTTACATGCTTTCTTACACATAAGTGACTTTTTGTTTTCCCATAGTTTTTTTTATTTGTGTCTCTCAAAATCTTGGTAATTGGTACATGTAATACATTTGATAGCCAGTTGCCAAGCTAAACATTAGTTTTTGGCCACATTTGTTTTTGAAAGTCCGTATTTTCAAGTACCCAGTTCTTTCTTATCAAGTGTTACTGACTTGATTTGTTATCCATGGATCTTTTCTGTTTCTAGATCTGTGATATTTAGAAGGTCTATTCAATTAGATGATCAACTTATTCTTCTTCTTCTTCTCACTTTTGATAGATACTTGACATCAAGAAAGGCAACCAGAAGTTGTTCTCAGAGACATACTACAGGGAAGAAGTTCATAACATGGAAATAATTTTTGATGTTACAGTTTCTTCATTACTTACTATCTTTCCTAAAAGAAGAGGATGGCAAAAAGTACAACTTTCTTTTAGATTTTCTTGAGGAGAACATCTCTTGCATCTTCTAACATTTATTATGAATTCTTTTTCCAGATCTTCAGCAGAAACCTTGACAGAAGGGAAAAACTTATGGTATGCTGATGTCAAAATGTTGATGTTAAAATTCCCTAGTGTTTCAAGAACTATGGGATTAGATTCTTTAGCTAATGATGTTGAAGAATTTGAGAACTTGAATCTCCTTCAAAAGCTGAAGATATTAAATTTTATCTGCGATGGAGTTCTTGGAACTGTGTAAGAATTTTCCAAGTTTTTCTCCTTTCCTAGTTACATTTTTTGTTATTTCTCTGTCTTTTTAAAAAAAGTGAATTTATATAAAAAAAAAATCAGAAAGATAAGAGATTGGATTGTTAATCAGAACTCAAACTTTGTTGAAAAGGCAAAGGCAATAAAGAGAAAGTTATTACTGCAAAAGATGAGGTCTAGAAGATAATAACAATAAAAAACCATAGACCTTATTGTACTTCAAGTTATCAAAGCTAATATGTGAAATGTTATTACTTATACAGGAGAAGCGCCTGAAGTAGAGAATGCATAATGAGAATTCTCAAGTCATTATAGCAATGAATGATGCCCCACTCTTAATATCGGAAGATGAAGTAATTATTTCTCAAATTAAACATGAAGAGCCAGAACCGTAGAAGCATGAACTTTAGACGCTTCATGTTTAATTTGAGAAACAATTGCTTCATCTTCCGATATTGAGGGTGGAGCACCATTCATTGCTATAATGGCTTGAGAATTCTCATTTTGCATTTTCTGCTTCAGACACTTCTCCTGTACAAGTAATAAAATTTCACATATTAGCTTTTATACCTTGAAGCACAATAAGCTCTAAGGTTTTTTATTGTTATTATCTTCCAGACCTCATCTTTTGTAGCAGTAACTTTTTCTTTGCTGCCTTGCCTTTGAGAAAAGTTTGAGTTTTGATCATCAATCCAATCTCTTATCTTTCTGGAAAAAAATATATAAATTCACTTTTACAGAAAGACAAAGAAATAACAAAAAATGTAATTAGAGAAGGGAAAACTTGGAAAATTCTTACACAGTTTCAAGAACTTCATCGCAGATAAAATTTAATATCTTCAGCTTTTGAAGGAGATTCAAGTTCTCAAATTTTTTAACATCATTACCTAAAGAATCTAATCCCATGGTTCTTGAAACACTGGGGAATTTTAATATCAATATTTTGATATCAGCATATCATAAGTTTTTCCCTTCTGTCATGGTTTTGCTAAAGATCAGGAAATAAAAATCATAAATAAATATTAGAAGATGCAAGAGATGTTCTCCTCAAGCAAATCTAAAGAAAAAAATATACTTTTCCTCTTCCTTTTCTTTTAGTAGAGATAGTAAGTGATGAAGAAACTGTAAATTCAAAAAATTATTTCCATGTTGTGAACTTCTTCCCTACAGTATGTCTTTGAGAACAGCTTCTGGTTGCCCCTTTTTGATATCAAGTATGTATCAAAAGTGAAAAAGGAAGAATAAGTTGATCAACTAATTGAGTAGGCCTTCTAAATATCACGGATCTAGAAATTGAAAAGAGCCATAGACAACAAATCAAGGCAGTAACACTTGATAAGAATGAACTGGATACTTAAAACCACATATTGTCAAAAACAAATACGTTGAAAAACTAATTTTTAGCTTGGAAGCTGGCCATCAAGCATATTACATTCACCAATTTCCAAGATTTTAAGGGAAAAAATAAAAAAACTATGGTAAAACAAAAAATCACTTATGTGTAAGAAAGCATGAAACTCGATAATGATGGTACAACTAGTGTTCGTCCATATTACAACATCAATACATGCAAAATATTTTGAATAAGATACCATAAAGTTACTTGCCTCTCAAAAAATCACACAGAACTCTAAAAATTGTAGAGCATTCCCAACATCTTTTGGCATTAAGTCAATGTCACCAACAATTGTCATAGCAATTCCCTAGGGCAACGGAGCAAAGGTAAAAAGATCATTATTTTTAATAATGTCATCTTTTATAGAACTTTTCTTGAGAGATCTTTCCTTATTGTTCGTTGTGAAATATTGAGACTCTTCTGATAGAGTTTCTTTCACTGGTGCAACAACACTGCTCTTACTATCGAATTATGATTCTGGTTGTCCTTGCATTGATTTTTTGGTACATTTTCACCATCTTGTGGACAATCAAGGCCATTACTAAATTTTTTCTTTTACACCCTTTAGGTTGCTTATCATTGAGATTTCTTAACAATTCAAAAAAAATTGCGTTTATGTCACTCACTTCTTCAGTACAATTTTCCTTACCGCTAATTTTTGAAGAACCTATTCTTAATACTAAAGCTAACAAGCAGAAAAATAGTTCTTATTGTCAGATTATATGGCATTACATTGTTTGAGATATTGATCTTTTTCCATGAACCACTATTGTATTTGAGAGCTTTGATTTGATCAGTATTGTTAATCTATAGTGTATTTGAAATATAAAAACATCTAGTTGCATCTGCTATGTGCACAAAGTGGACCAGTTGGTTAGCAACCTCGCTTCTTCTTGAGAATAGAGTCGATACATAATCAACATTAAGTGCTAGCGATGGTCTCCAATTCCTATTTAAAAGAACAAACTAAATAAGGCAACACACATGCAAATACTGTAGTTACAAATGCCTCTGCATTTTGGACATTTTCAATCCTCCAAAAGTGATGCTTCCTTTGCCTTCTCATCATGCCTAATATAAAAGCTCACCAAACATAAGTATACGTTTAAGATAAGAAGAATAGTAGTCCTAAGAAAACATGAAGATGAAAATTTTCTAACCTCTTTTATAGAAACTTATGACGTAAATTAATTGAACAAAGCTTATTCATTGACATATTCTTACACCCAACTAAAAGGTCCCTAATCTGGCGACACTGCATGAAGTGCATTAGAAGTTTGTACAATACATGTTGAAAGAACAAAAGGCAAATGGTAGTAGGTACATTACCTGATGGCATGAAATTCCAAGTTTGATCTTCACAGGGAAAGAAATACCCTCTGCAGATTGATATCCTTTCTTCGTTTTCAGTTTCTTTTGCTCAGAACCTGAAATGATGGTCATGGTATGCAGCAGATTAAGAAATGCATATCATTGTTTTCAGAAATTCAAAGAAATTCTAGTAGCTACAAGTATAAAGATTATTTGTAATAGATTTAATTCAACTACTTTTCCAAATTTACCTTCCATTGTGGATGGTATAATAAAAATTGTGTTTTTAATCAATTGATACAATAAATAATGATCTAATCTTGGATTTATTTTACCAGCAATATTCTTTTTATGAAAATATATTCATGTCTTTAAAAGGGTTCTAAACATTGATAAACTATTAAAATAAATCCAAAATTGGATCTCTATTTATTGTATCAATTGATTAAAAACACAGTTTTTTATAATATCGTCCACAGTGGTGATTAGTTCTATTTACAAAGAATCTTTGTACTCCTAGCTATTAGAAGTTCTTTGAACTTTTGAAAACCAATGATATATATTTCTTAATATGCTACATACCATGACCATCATTTCATGTTCTGTGTTGATGTGAGACAATAATTTACTAATTCAAATATTAGGCATCGAATTGTGCTGTGCAGCGGGACCATGTGAAGTTTTTTCCAAATCTTTCAGGTTGTTTCTTTCTTTCCTTTTTCATGTATAGATATATATGGAAAATAATATATATATGGAAACTATATATATAGAATATGAATCAAGAGAGAGAGATATATATGAAAAATAAATCAAGAGAGATATATATATAGAACATGAATCAAAAGAGAGAGAGAGATCAGAGAATAGAGAGATTAGATACTCTTGTAATATCCTCATATTTCTTCATCATAGTGATATCATCGGTTGTTCCCGTG
>JAOTQR010118185.1:0-64017 GCA_025774065.1 Solanum ossicruentum | reverse complement strand
AGCTCCAATAATGGGAGCTTTATGTATTATGAAGGAAGAGCTCCAATAATGGGAACTTTATGTATTATGAAGGAAGAGCTCCAATAATGGGAGAATCTAAGGCTTCCTTATGTTGCGTCTTACAAAGGAGACGAAAAAAAGAGAGTGGGCGAAATTGGGGAATACCCCATATTTATACTCCCTTCTAAGCAACTAATCCAATTAGGATTAGGCTTCTAATCAACTAATCCAATTAAGATTAGGCTTCTAATCAACTAATCCAATTAGGATTAGGCTAACTAAACTAACTAATCCAACTAATTAATTTACTAATCTTTTAACCTACATCATCAACTATTTACTACCTCTCAACCAATTATTCTATTAATTATTCACTATCCTCAACAAATTCAAGTCACAAATGGAACATATTCAGCCTTCAAACAATGAATGATAATTCTTCTTATTCGTGCTTCACAGTTAGCCTCCTCTAGATACAATAAAAATATTTTAGAACATAAATTCTTAATTTTCAAAAAGTACTCGGCGGTAGAGACATTATCTAGAATGGTGTTAGCCAGCTCATACTCCAGTATCTATAGCCAAGCTTCATTCTTTGTCACGACCTGAACCTAGGGCCTAGACGTGACATGGCGAATGGGGAACCCAAAGGGACCTCAAACAAGACTCTTAGCATATTATTACACATCCTTTGTTGGGGAAGCAATTAAACAACAACAAGAGAACATAAAATAAGGATAAAGGTGCTAAAGGAGTCTTTCATATCTTAAAAAGACACAAGAGTCAAGAGAGTCAAAGCTCAAAGCATCATTACATATGTAGTCCAACAACATCTCTAAACATAGAAGTTGGCGGGGGCCAAGACAATTTTTTGGGCTTACCCTCATAGTCAAAAATATACAATAAAAGAAAGAGAGCCTTTGCATAACATAAAATCAAAAGATATTATCCTTGGGGTTGAGTACTCACCAAACTTGCTTCAAAGATAGTACTAGCCATGTGGAGGAGGAAGATGATCAAGTGGAGTTCTGGTTCCGACACGGTAAAAACATATAAGCATAGAGTATGCATTAGTATGTTTGGATGTACTAAGTATGTAGGATGCAATGCAACAAGAGATAGGTACCATAACCGAAATGCATAATTATAAGCAATGGATAAGCATATAACAATATGGCATGCATGATTAATACTTGAAGTAAAACATTCCTATAAATCATTCAAATTGCATAGAACATAGTATATAAGTGTGGAAAAAGACCTCAACCGACGTAGAATAAGACCAAGTGAGCTACAACTAGGAATCTCGATTATTACCCCTCACCGGTAAAGAGGTGGTCTACTTGTCAAGGTAAACCATACTTCAAATTTATGGGAACATGACCCAATTTCGTATGAAGTAACCTTTCTTACAGGAATAGGACCCAATTTTGGAAAGGATTTCATTAAGAACTTCACCTTACGGGAACACGACCCAATTTTGGGAAGAACCTCAAGAGAAAGTGTACTAAATGGATTCACTAATATAGCATGGGTAAACCATCATCCTATGGTGGCACATAGTTCAAGGAAAGAGAGCACTCCCTCAATCCATCGGTGCTAACTCTAATCCCATGGAATATATAAATTAATCATGGCTTTAATAACGTATAAGAAATATGGAAACATTACATGAGTAGCTCTAAAATATCTTTGACCTCCGATGGTGAGCCTAACTTCAAACATAAGTATGGATCATCATCAAACATTACCCTTGTATTAACGTTAAAGGCTCACAAGAGGTAAAGAATCTTTTTAAAAAAATGGCTTAATCAATTTTTGCAACATCATACACATTTTCATGAATTAAACACATCTTTAGAAAGCCCAAAATCATCCTAAAGTCACTTGATTCATAAATAATCTAATAGATCACCAAAACTTTAAGAATCCTTGAAAAGACATTTTATCAAACTCATGGAACGTGTGCAATGCTAGTTCAAAATCATGCAATTCAAGAGTGAAATCATGTGAGAAAAACCAATGTAAGTCAATCCACCAACACCTGGTAATATCTGCATACAAGAAACATCAAAACCCCTCATTAAATTTCATAATAGATATTAGATTCATAGTTCAAAACATGCATAGTTGAACAACATTTCATAAACCCCAATATAATTTATACTTAAAATTCATAATAAGATGTACCCATAGATAAACTAACTTGGAAACATGCAATTTATATAAAAAAGAAGGTTGGAGACCATAGGTGAAAGGACCCAATGGTTGAAACCCACATACCTCAACTTTGGAGATTTCCTTGCTGAAGATTTGAATGAGAACATGAAGGTTGAATGAGATTCTTGAGATCCGGAAATGAGTTAGGGACCCTTGAATTTGGATGAAATATTCGGCCAAGTGTTTCAGAGGGTTTTGGGGAATGTCTTGAATGATATAGGGTTGAAACATCACTAAGTGTTTATATGCATAGGAGGGCTTAGGTCCAAGACCCCAAGGCTTGGACTGATACAGTGAAAACAGGCGAAAAATAACATTGGTCCGCGCCCTGGAAGTGTCGCGCCAGGTGCCCGGATCATCTCCGGAATTCATCATATTTGGAAAATTAAATTTTGATACGGTTGCCTCTAAAATCGGGATTATATTCATTTTCAATTCAATTTTGCCCCCTGATCACGAATATGAATTTAGGTTTTCGATATAATGCACGAATTTTGAGATATATGGTAATTATAAATATGGGCATTTCCGAGGCACATTTTTGAGCACATTTGGGGTGGTTTCAATATCTCCCCCTTGGGAATACTCATCCCCAAATGTCAAAGAAACGTATATAAGAGATGTAAGCAAGATAATTTCATCCCACACAAGAATACAACGATGCACTTAAACGTTATTTCAAAAATCTCAACGTAATTGTAAAAATCACCATAAACTTGCCAAAATAAACATGAATGCATGCAAATGACATAAGCCGGAAATTTAAGACTTAAGATCATAGGAAGGATTTAGTTTTGAAAATCTTAAGATTGAATACAGTGAAAGAGGTATGAATATGGCTTCTTCATGTCTGCTCTGACTCCCCAAGTGACATTTTCTACTCGATGATTCTTTAAAGGACCTCGACGAACTCCACATCTTTATTTCCCAACTTTTCACATGTCAACCTAATAGCTCCACCAGGACTTGCTCACCGGTCAAATCTTTCTCCTCAACATCCACAACCTTTAAGTTTCTATAGAACTTGGATTACCAACACATCCCCTCAACCTAGATACATGGAAGACCAGACGAACCATATCCATATCCATAGGAAACTCCAATTCGTATGCAACTGTTATACCGAAAAATGGCATTTTTTAAAAAAATAAATAAATTGGAAAATCGAAAATCGATTTAAACATAATTAATTTAAGAAAAATCAATTCTCGAAATTCGAAAGAAAACAGGAGTCGCCACCTAATTTTATGGATAAGTAGAAAACCGGTAAACATTTTAAAAGACCTAATAGAAAAATCTTTTAAAATGCTGAGGCAAGGTTCGGGTTCATATTTCCACTTTGAGAAGGTTTTACGCACTGGAAATGGCCGCTAAATGCGGTTATCCGGTGATTAGGAGATTTGACTAACCTTTGATTTGACTTGAAAAAAAAAGTTGACTGATTTTGAAAGACTTTGGCTAAATTTTAAAGAATTTGACTGGACTTTACTAAATTGAAAACAATTGACTGCACTTGAAGTAAATTGACTAGTTTTGGAAATTGACTTAAAATACAAAATCACTTTTTACTATTTTATTTTTATTATTTTATTATTTTCATTTTTTATAAGAAAGGACACTTAACTAATTTGGACAAGTGAAGATAAACGTTTCAGAATAATTTTAAAAATCTACAGCAAGCACCTTTTCGAAATAAAATAAAATAAAATAAAAAAAGCAACACAGATGATTTTGCCGTGTCGGGGAATCCAATTAGATTGAAACCAATAGTATAACAAACAATGTTAGCATAAACACAAATATATCAACAAAATAAAATGAAAGAGGAGAGTTGAAGTGGTATTGGGCCTTTAACCTCAAACTCTTGAATATCGGGTGAGAAACTAGCTTCTTTCTGTATGTTGGTGAGGTAGACAAGAGAAGGAATTTGGGTCTCAGTGGCCCCAGGAATGCAGAATGGTGAGTCCAAAATGGGCTCGATGCATTGTGCATGCAAAGAGATAAAATTAAAGATTAGTAAGAGATTCAATAATACTAACAACATAACTATACCGACTCTAACAAAATGAAATGACAAGCAAGGCATTTGACTCCAAATAACATATAAAACCATAACAATCCATCCTAAAATCAAAATGAATCATGTAAGTCTGAGTATGGAATTTGAATCCAACAATACAGATAATTCTATTATGACTAGTCGAATTCACGATCCAATTTCATATAGATCCCCATAAATAACAAGGCAACTTACTAGGAAGAGAAATATATAAACCAATTCTAACAAATTGAATTTTTGAACAGAGAACCAGTAAGACATCAAACAAAAGAGTTTTAGACTCACACTTACATATCTTGGAGGTGAAAAGGAAAGGATTGTAAAACAGAGATGTTCTCAGTGTATTAAAACAAAATGGAAGCTCAATTCGGCATGACCTAGAGCTACATAATCGTATCATACCAACAACAGCTTAGATTCATAAGAAAAAGGGATAAAACAGATGACAAAACATCAATACCCCTACTTCTATCGATTGGAAACAAAGTGAGCCTTCTGGTTCACATATACTGGTGCTTACCATTTGATCTCATAATATTTCCATGTTTCTAGAAGCACGCAAACATATATGTAGCAGATACAAACACATCTAGATACTAGAATGCAGTGATCTAATGAACTAAACTTGAGCAAATATATGCATACATTTAAATAACACTACCAGTTTCCAGTAACCAGATCTGGATGTTCACCCTTATAGAGATACAGTAAGATCATTTCCAAAAAATGTGAAACTAACATTTTTTGAGATGCAGTCAGAATGCTTTCCAGAAATTGACAAACCTTAACAGACATGGTGCTAAGTGATCATAAAAGAGTGCACTTAGGTGACAGTACCAGGCAATAAACACCTATTTTAAGACTAAACAAGTAGAAAATGTGTTCACTTTAGCTTGCAACAAACTCAATAGCATGAGCCATACAGTTTAGAGTTGTGAAGAAGATAGAAACGACATGACATCGCACTTGGAAAAGCCAAAAAGGCAGCATTTTCTTTAAGGACCAGTGAAGCAGAAACATAAGGCTATCAGTAAAGAGAAAGCTATCAACTAGCATACAGTGCATACATACATGTTTTTTAATCTGAAAATAATAGGATATTACTAAAAGCTAAACTATTGTGCGAAAATGGGATCAGAGAATTAACAAGAAGGATTGCAACAACAACAATAAATCAGTATCGACTCGTAACAGCAGGGTATTTCCAATCAAAACAAGTTCAATATTAACATAAAAACTTCAATAACATCTACAAAGATATGAATCATAAGACAGAACCCAGACAGGAATGAGAGTGTCATAGCAACTCAAAGAACTGGAATTATCATCAGTTAACAAGGATTTGGAGATTATAACATGTTTTGAAAAGTGGGATCATTTGTACATTGGCCTTAACAACTTAGCAGTGAACAAAATGATAACAACAATACTCTCAGCCAATGCCAGTATTAGGCTAGGCCAACCCGAGAATCATTCAACCGCAATCAACAACAAAACCATAGTGTTGGTTCATCATAACAATACATTCCCAGTCAAACGATTATCCCATCATGAAATTTCAATATAGTTTTGACACTTGCAACCAAACATAATATAAGAAACTTAAAATAGGAAATGATGTTGGGATATTACCTTTGTCGGAGCAGCGAAACTGGAACGACGACGAGCTTATCTTCTTCTGCCGATGCTAGCGTTCCTAAAATTGAGGTTGTCCAGGAATTTGGGCTATTCCTTCAACAAAAATCTTGTGTATGTGTGGATTAAGAAAGACACTTTAACTAGAGCTTTTTTAAGTTCTTTTGAATCTGAATCGCCGACTATACTAGTGTGTTTTTGAACTTGTCCGCCGCCTCTTTAATTTTTTCGCCATCCCTTTAAACTGAAGAAGACGAGGGATTATATAGGTTAATGAATTCGAGTTATAGGTTGATTCGACAAAAGGAGCACGCGTGAGGGACAATAAGTCGTGGGAAGCGGGGTTCGTCAGATTTTTCCGTTGGGGAATAATGGTTTTTGTCGTTGAAATGGAGAAGTGGAAGAAAATGGGGAAGGGAATTGGGGAAATGGGAAGTAGCGTGCACAATGAGAGAAAGGAAGGGGAAAAAGAAGAGTGGGAGGCGCGTGGCCCCCACGTGCACTATTTATTTATTTATTTTTTTATTTATTTTATTTTTATTAATTTTATTTTTTTTGGAAAATAATTGTTTCATAATCGTTAAAACAAAATACGAGCTCGATGATTAATTTATATCGTGGAGGGTAAAAATTGGGTGTCAACAACTATCCCTTTCTTTTGGCATGATTGATGAAAGAGATTGTGGTAAAGAAACTTGACTAAGCCAATTTTTGGCCTACCATATTTTCGGCTTCGAAAAAGCTCTTGGCACATACTTTGGGAAACTATGGCCGGACCCAGGCTTTGGGTTTCCTACATATCTCAACTTACATGAGAATTTAGGCCATTTGTAGTTCAAAACGCTTGATTTTTATGCACGAATTCAAAAGGATTCAAAAGCTATCCCAATGTCGAAATATGAAGAAATTAAAATGCTTGGCATTGAAATTTTTGGAGTAAATGTTGGAATGCAGCCGAGTTTTCAAAATTGAGCTTGCCTACATATCCTTAAACTTAGGAATCAGGCTACTTGTAGTTCGACTCTATCGGTTGAAGAGGAAATCCCTTATTCGGAGATAACCTCTGGTTCAGGAGGAGTGACAACAAGATTGAATTGTGAAAAGGAGGCTTACAACCTCTTAACCATAAATGTTGAGCACTTCACATCCATAATTAAGACTTTACGTGGACATAATTTCCAAAACTCGTGGTACATTGTCACTCGGATTGGAAGATTACCTCCGGTGAGAGTTGAGATTATCCGAAGGCGAAACTGAAAATGAACTGACTCACTGAAATACTCACATGCCTTCTGACAGGGGTGTGGTTAGATGGTGGTGGTAGTCGCTTCCTAGCTTGTGTCCGAAGGGTTTGACGCCCCCTTCAGACTATGTCCCAATTCGCTGCTAAGAAAAAGTTCCATGTTGTGTTGCATCCTATTTGATGGCGTCCACACCTGTGGTTTGCTTTGAGAGTTCATCCTTTCAGATATTCTCGACATGACTAAAACAAAACATTAGCGAATTCATAATTTGAACCAGAGGATATTTTTTACAACGTTCGATATTTATCCTTCTCTTTGGCTTGACAAATGATGAATCGATATGAAGCAGCTCGTGTCCAAAGGGTTTGACGCCCCCCTTCAGGCTATGTCTTAGTTCGCTGCTGAGAAAAAATTCCACGTTGTGTTGCGTCCTACTTGATGACGTCCACTCCTATGGTTTCTTTGAGAATTTCATCCTTTCGGATGGTCTCGATATGACTGAAACAAAATGTTAGTAAAAATATAATTTGAACTAGAGATGGCATCTTTTACCATGTTCGATATTCGTTCTCCTCTTCGGCATGGTAGATATCAAATAGTCTTGATGATCATGTGATAGCGATCTCGGCAGTTGGAGACAAAATAGCCACATTGGCATGATAAATAATAAATGTGCAACGACCCTCTCGATCGTTGGAAATAAGATAACCTAGTCGGCGATGAAAATACGATGACCTTCTTAGCAGTCAGAAATAAAATTGCCTGGTTGGTGATGAATATACAACGACCTTTTTGGCAGTTGGAAATAAGATAACCTGGTTGGCGATGAATATACAACGGCCTCTAGGAAGTTGGAAATAAAGCAGTTTTATCAATGATGAATAATCAACGGCCCTGTCGGCAGTTGAAATATAATAACCTGGTTGGCGATGAACAAGCCACAGACCTCTTGGCAATGAATGTGTATTAATCCTTTCGGCAATTGTCCTAGCATAAGCTGAAAAATAAACTGATTCCTGCTATAAACTAGAAAATAAACCTGGTTTCTTGGCATAAACTCTTGGCAATTGGAAATAAAATAGCCTTATCGATGATAAATGTTCAACGACCCTCTCGGCCATTGGAAATAAGATAGCCTGGATGAATATGCCACAAGCCTTCTAGGCAGTTGGGAATAAAATAGCCTGGATGAATATACAACAGCCTTCTAGGCAGTTGGAAATAAGATAGCCTGGATGAATATACAACGGCCTTCTAGGCAGTTGGAAATAAGATAGCCTGGTTAGATATGCAATAGCCTTCTAGGAAGTTGTAAATAATATAGTCTTTGCTGGAAATGAGTATGCACCGGACCTTTTGGCAATGAATATGCAGTGGTCCTCTTGGTGATTGTCCTGACATAACCTAGAAAATAAACTGATTCCTGACATAACTTGAAAAATAAGTTGATTCCTGGCATAACCTGGAAAATAAACCTGGTACCTGGCATAACCTGGAAAAATACTTTGATTCCTGGCATAACCTAGAAAATAAACCTGGTTCCTGGCATAACCTGGACAATAAATTGATTCGTGGCATAACCCGGAAAATAAACTTGGTTCCTGGCATAAACTGGAAAAATAAACCTGGTTCTTGGCATAAACTGGAAAAATAAACCTGCTTTCTGGCATAAACTAGAAAATAAACCTGGTTCCTGGCATAAACTGGAAAAATAAACTTGGTTCCTGGCATAAACTGGAAAAATAAACCTGGTTCCCGGTATGAACTGGAAAATAAACCCGGTTCTTGATATAAATTGGAAAAATAAACCTGGTTCCTGGCATAAATTGGAAAAATAAACCTAGTTCCCGGCATAAACTGAAAAATAAATCTAGTTCCCTGTATAAACTGAAAAATAGACCTGGTTCCTTGCTATCTCCGTGATGCATGATCAATGACTCTCCGCAATGCATGATCAATGGCTCTCCGCGATGCATGATAAATGACTCTCCGTGATGCATGATAAATGCCTCTTTGCGATGCACGATATGTATCTCCATGCATGATAAATGTCTCTCTGCAATGCATGATATGACTCTCCATATACAATGGCCATCTTAGTGGCTGGAAATGAAGTGCACCTTCTTGGCGATAAAATGAACCTTTCAATGACTCTTCGTAATGAAGGATAAATGAACCTTTCCATTTCTCTCCTTAATGCAGGATAAATGAGACTTTCCATTTCTCTCCTTAGCAGGATAAATGATAAATTACCCGGGATTTAAATTAGAGGAAGCTATATATGCCTTGATTGTTCTCTCGTAGGCAAAACATGCAAAGAATTTCCCTAAGATTTTCCTGCATCCACCAAAAATTTCTTTGTTTTGAAATGAGCCGACCTTTGATAAACTGCTGGTAACCTAAGCAAGACAGAACTATTTATGCTTCTGTTGTTATCTTATAGATAAGACCTGCATAAATATCCCCCGCATTCACAGAAAAATTCTTAATTTCAAAATGAATTGATCTTTGACAAGTTGTTGGTGACCAGAGCGAGAGAAAACTATTCACGCCTCGGTCATTCTCCTGCAAAAATTCCCTGCATCCATAGAAAATTTCTTCGTTTCAAGATGAATTGAGCTTTGACAGGTTGTTGGTAACCTGAGCGAGACGAAACTATTCACGCCTCGGTCGTTCTCTTGCAAAAATTTCCCTGCATCCACCGAAAATTTCTTAGTTTCAAAATAATTGGTCTTTGTTGAATTCCTGGGGATTGGAGTGAAACTGAACTATTTGCGTCCCAACTATTCTCCTGTAGACGAGACCAGCGAAAAAATTCCCTTGCATCTATAAAAAATTTCTTAGTTTGAAAATGCAGTGATCTTGGTTGAATTGGCGGAGATTTGAACAATACGGAGCTATTTGCGTCCTAACTATCCTTCTGTAGATAAGACCTCCAAAAATTTTCCTGCATCCTCAAAAAATTTGTTAGTTTAAAATGAGTTGATTTGTTTTGATTCTTCGGTCGTCTGCTCCTCGTCTTATCCCTGATGAATTGCTTTGAGTTCCCACCACTTGGTAGACATATGGTAGAAAAATACGACTGTCAAATTTGTAATGATGCTTAGAAAAATTTTGAGGGCAACGTCAAAATTTTTGTCCCAGTTTAGATGTTGTCTTGGATTGACAGCTTATCAGAATCATCTTGAGAAGTTTTGAGATCTTTCTCAGAAATTCTGTCCCAGTTGAAGTTTCATCATGCTCTAAATTTTGATTTGTTGTAGAGGGACCTCTCTGTTCAGAATTTTTGAGTTCCTTTTAAAAATTCTGTCCCAGTTTCCTTTCTGGGAGTATGACCGAGCCGTTGTAGCGGTTACCTATCCAAGGGTAGACCTAACGATTTGAAGGATGTATATGTGATTTTCAAACGGTCCATTGCCCCAAAAGATTTGTCCATGCTTGGCAAATAAACTCAATAGGGATACATAACATGAGAAAGGGATAGAAAACTAAACCTTCGTGGAAGATTTCTTTTTGGACGTCTTTGGATAGGATACCCTGTATGAGAAAGAGATCTTTTTTTTTTAATTAAAACATGAACCCCCAACCCTGAGGGACAAAAGTTCGTCAAACAAAATATACATCCTTCAAATGTAAACACATAAGCATGATCATCCATTTGGGCCGAGGGCCACTTTGGACTTAAGGTGGTCTCTCTAATGGGCCCAACACGCCTTACGTGTTGGGTCATCCTAGGCCAACGCTTAGATCATAAGGATTTGGCTTCGCTCTACCCTAGGTGTCTAAGAGTGGGTTTTGAATAGACTGGGTACCCAGGCGGACAACCTGGGCTGGAAATTCATGACAACCATTGCACGAAGCCATTAATTGTCACTTATTTTGAAAGGGTTACATATTTGAAAATCCAGCTGCGGGATCGCATACCATTTTTCCAAATACACAAGATACAATAGGAAGTGCCATGAAATACAAATGACAGTTCAATATCAAAATTAAATGAATAAACCAAACAGGCAATATAAATAAACAAAACATATAGTTAGTCAAACAACATAATCTAATGGTTAGAACCTAATCGCCATTTCTGTTATAACGGAAAATGGCTTTTTTTTGAAAAAAGAAAATAAATTCAAAAATTCAATATCGATTTAAACTTAATTAATTTAAGAAAACCCAATTCTCAATATTCGAAAGAAAACAGGAGTCGCCACCTAATTTTATGAATAATTAGAAAACTAGTAAACATTTTAAAAGACCTAACAAAATTTTTTTTAAAATCCAGAGGCAAGGTTCGGGTTCATATTTCCACTTCGAGAAGGTTTTACGCACTGGAAATGGCTGCTAAATGCGGTTATCCGGTGATTAGGAGATTTGACAAACCTTTGATTTGATTTGAAAAAAAAATTGACTGATTTTGAAAGACTTTGGCTAAATTTTAAAGAATTTGACTGGATTTTACTAAATTGAAAATAATTGACTATACTTGAAGAAAATTGACTAGTTTTGAAAATTGACCTAAAATGCAAAATCACTTTTTACTTTTTATTTTTATTACTTTATTATTTTTATTTTTTATAAAAAAGGACACTTAACTAATTTGGACAAGTAAAGATAAACGTTTCAGAATATTTTAAAAAATCTAAAGCAAACACATTTTTGAAATAAAATAAAATAAAAAAAGCAAGACAAATGATTTTAACGTGTCGGGAAATTCAGTTAGATTGATACCAATAGTATAACAAACAATGTTAGCATAAACACAAATATATCAACAAAATATAATGAAAGAGGAGAGTTGAAGTGGTTTTGGGCCTTCAGCCCTCGAACTCTTGAATATCGGTTGAGAAACCAGCTTCTTTCCGTATGTTGGTGAGGTAGACTCGAGAAGGAATTTGGCCCTCCGTGGCCCCAGGAATGCAGAATGGTGAGTCCAAAATGGGCTCGATGCATTGTGCATGCAAAGAAATCAAATTAAAGATTAGTAAGAGATTCAATAATACTAACAACATAACTATACTGATTCTCACAAAACGAAATGACAAGCAAGACATTTGACTCCAAACAACATATAAAACCATAACAGTCCATCCTAAAATCAAAATGAATCATGTAAGTCTGAGTATGGAATTTGAATCCAACAATACAGATGATTCTATTACGACTAGTCGAATTCACGATCCCAATTTCATATAGATCCCCATAAATAACAAGGCAACTTACTAGGAAGAGAAATATATAAACCAATTCTAACAAATTGAATTTTTGAACAGAGAACTAGTAAGACATCAAACAAAAGAGCTTTAGACTCACACTTACATATCTTGGAGGTAAAAAGAAAAGGATTGTAAAACAGAGATGTTCTCAGTGTATTAAAACAAAATGGAAGCTCAATTCAGCATGACCTAGAGCTACATAATTGTATCATACCAACAACAGCTTAGATTCATAAGAAAAAGGGATAAAACATATGACAAAACATCAATACCCCTACCGCTATCGATTGGAAACAAAGTGAGCCTTCTGGTTCACATATACTGGTGCTTACCATTTGATCTCTGAACATTTCCATGTTTCTAGCAGCACGCAAACATATATGCACCAGATACAAACACATCTAGATACTAGAATGCAGTGATCTAATGAACTAAACTTGAGCAAATATATGCATAAGTTTAAATAACAATACGAGCTTCCAGCAACCAGATCTGGATGTTCACCCTTACAGAGATGCAGTAAGATCATTTCAAGAAAATGTGAAACTAATATTTTTTGAGATGCAGTCAGAATGCTTTCCAGAAATTGACAAAACTTAATAGACATGGTGCTAAGTGATCTTAAAAGAGTGCACTTAGATGACAGTACCAGGCAATAAACACCTATTTTAAGACTAAACAAGCAGAAAACGTGTTCACTTTAACTTTCAACAAACTCAATAGCATGAGCCATACAGTTTAGAGTTGTGAAGAAGATAGAAACAACATGACATCGCACTTGGCAAAGCCAAACAGGCAGCATTTTTTAAGGACCAGTGAAGCAAAAACATAAGTCTTTCAGAAAACAGAAAGCTATCAACTAGATCATAGTGCATACACACATATTTTTTGATCAGAAAATAATAGGATATTACCAAAAGCTAAACTAATGTGCAAAAATAGGATCGGAGAATTAACAAAAGGATTGCAACAACAACAATAATCAGTATCGACTCGTAACAGCGGGGTATTTCCAATCAAAACGAGTTCAATATTAACATGAAAACTTTGATAACATCTACATAGATATGAATCAAAAGACGAAACCCAGACAGGAATGAGAGTGTCATAGAAACTCAAAGAACTGGAATTATCATTAGTTAACAAGGATTTGTAGATTATAGCATGTTTTGAAAAGTGGGATCATTTGGACATTGGCTTTAACAACTTAGCAGTGAACAAAACAATAATAATAATACTCTCAACCAGTGCCAGTATTAGGCTAGACCAACCCGAGAATCATTCAACCACAATCAACAACAAAACCATAGTGTTGGTTCATCATAACCAAACATTCCCAGTCAAACGATTAACCCATCATGAAATTTCAATATAGTTTCAACACTCGCAACCAAACACAATATAAGAAACTTAAAATAGGAAATGATGTCGGGGTATTACCTTTGTAGGAGCAGCGAAACTGGATCGACGACGAGCTTAATAGCGAAACAAGCAGAATCTTCTTATTGCCGATGCAAGCGTTCCTAAAATTGAGGTTGTCCGGGAATTTGGGCTATTCCATCAACAAAAATCTTGTGTATGTATGGATTAAGAGCGACACTTTAACTAGAGCTTTTTTAAGTTCTTTTGAATCTAAATCGCCGCCTACACTATGGTGTTTTTGAACTCGTCCGCCGCCTTTTTGATTTTTTCGCCGTCCCCTTAAACTGAAGAAGACGAGGGATTATATAGGGGAATGAATTAGGGTTACAGGTTGATTCGAGAAAAGGAGCATGCGTAAGGCACAATAAGTCGTGGGGAGCGGGGTTTGTCGGATTTTTATGTTAGGGAATAGTGGTTTTTGTCGTTGAAATAGAGAAGAGGAAGAAAATGGGGAAGGGAATTTGGGAAAGGGGATGGAGCGTGCACAATGAGAGAAAGGAAGGGGAAAAAGAAGAGTGGGAGGCGTGTGGCCCCCACGTGCACTATTTATTTATTTTATTATTTATTTATTTTATTATTTATTTTTGAAAATAATTGTTTCAAAATCGTTAAAACAAAATAAGAGCTCAATGATTAATTTATGTCGTGGAGGGTAAAAATTGGGTGTCAACAACAACCTCACCAATCCTCCTCAATTTTTTATAAAAACCCACAAACCTAGGGCTCAATTTTATCTCCTTGCCAAACTGGACCACACCATCCCTGGCTGAAACCTTTAAATAAAGCCAATCATCAACACAAACACACAAATCCCACCTTGGTACCTAAAGAAACCATCTTCCCCTTGGGAGAAAACCCCACTTTACCATCTTCCACCCAAACCTTCAACTCTAGCAAGATGGGGTCAAGGTCTTACTTCAACTAGACGTCTTCAACCAAAGAATATTTGGAAACATCAAGACCACTACACTACCATTAACAACTTCATACAACCTCACATTTTCCCAACCTAACCAACCAATGTCCTCCTCTAATCACCTTTTGCTACCCTACAACCTCGCTTGTCATATTTATCAGTCAATATCTCATCTCTCCAGAGTTGTAATACCACCCTCACATGATTCACATGCTCTCCTTCACCTCAGGAATAAATCAAGATACCATAAACAAACCATCATATATAAGTCAAGGTAATTCATAAGATCCATAAACATAGCCGATGTATTAGCCAAGCCAAAGACATTACCCCAAATCTAACATATCGAAAAGGACATCAAGATCTCAATGACCAATGGATTCAACTCAATAAGATAGAACCTTCTACTCAACATTCCTAACCCTCACAAGATGACAAGGACAACCCTTAGAAATCCACCTTTGACCACCGCATCATAACTTTCCCACTCAAGAATGAGCTCCTTGGGGAAAGGAAACTTAACTTTACTAGTTCTACAATTAATGGAGACATAATATACATGTAATAAATCCATCCTAAGGATGATATAAAAATTCACTATATCTAATTCAACAAAATCACAAGGCAAGACCTAATGCAATATGACCACAGGACAATTTCTATGGACTTTTCTAGCAACACTAGACTTACCGATGGGGTAGACACCAAAAAGTTCACATAACAATTAGGGAAATACATGAAGCCCACTAGCAACAAAAGGAACAATGAATGAAATAGTGGCACCCGGGCCTATCAGTGCATACACCTCAAAGTCAAAGGAAACCTCAACATACCAATAGCAACATCGGGTACCTAATCCACCTATTTTCTCCCTTGAAGAGCATAGAACATACTATGTCGTGGAGCACCCTCTTGCCACCATGAGCCTCTTGAGGTACGCTATTCTTTACCTTGATTTGAGCTTGAGGATAGCTGAAACGGCCCCAAAAAGTGCCCGAAAAATGTACCACAAATGTGCCTAGAATCGTAATTTCTATATATCTAAGAATTCGTTCATCATTTCGAAAATCCAACTTCATATTCTTGTTTAGGGGTTCAAATTGAGTGGGAAATGGGTCTAACCCGAATTTAGAGCAATCGTATCAAAATCCAAAAATAACAAAAACACTATTTTGGAGGGCAACTTTGAAGGGGCATGTCTCTTAGCACACAAAGAACTGGGTGGACCACGACCTATATAATTAAAGCTCTTTGAATTATCTTTCTAAATGACTTGATTTCACCTAATTTTGAGTTCGATTAAAGGAGTTATGGCCATTTTCGTGGAACTCGTTTGTAAAGAAAATGCAATTCCAGTGAGCAGTCCATTTTGGTCCTATTTTCTCTTGACTTCGATCCAAGACTTTTAAGTCTTGGGTCTAAGGGTTCCCACACTAGAAAATACATATATTTAGCCTTATTGCACCCTTATATCATCCTAAACATTCCTTAATACTCACCAAAACACTTAGCTAAATATTTACTCCCAAATTCAAGTCCCAAAACTCAAGAACAATTTTAAGGATTTAATCAAACATTTCACTCAATCTTCAAGTCCCCATTAAAGCCTTCTTCAGTGTTTCTCCAAAAGCTAAAGTATGTGGTGTTGAACCATTGGGTCCTTCCACCCATGGTGCCTAAGCATCATTTTTACTAATATTGCATGATTTAAAGTTGATTTTATATGTGAGTCTTGTATATTGAGAAATTTACTGCACAGTGATTTTAGTTCAGGAAAGTATGGTTGTTTTAGCATGTTTAGGGCTCTAAATCTTGTATCTAATTTGGATTTGATGAGGGATTTTGATGTGTATGTATTGAGGATGTTGCAAGGTGTTGATTGATGGTTTTACAAAAGATTTTCTTGCATGATTTCACATCTAAATTTCATGGTCTTTTACCCCCATTACACACCCGCCAAATGTTTGATAAAATGTCCGGCTAGGATTTCTTGAGGAATTGTGGTTCCAATGCATGTTTTACGAGTTGAATGATGTTATGATGATTATATGATGAAGGAATGATAATGAAATGATGTATATATATGATGAACAAATGATGATAATAAGGGAAGACATGTATATAAGAATGAAAGGAATGAACATATGTGTTTGAATCATGTAAAATACCTTTGACATTGTAGGGGAATTATTTACTAGGAGGTGTTATGAACTAATGTTACATGCTTTACCCTCTAGTGCAAGGCCAATTCCTTATGTAGGGGTTATGAGCTATGTTGTACACCTTACCCTCATGTACAAATTCAATCTACTCCCTATGAGGTTATGTTACTCTTGATGAGGTTATACTATTCCCTATGAGGTTATGTTACTCTTTATGAGGTTATGTTACTCTTTATGAGGTTATGCTACTCCCTATGAGGTTATATTACTCTTTATGAGGTTATGCTAGCCCCTATGAGGTTATGTTACTGTTTATGAGGTTGTGCTACTCCCCATAATTAGAATCCAACTCCCTAATGAACCCATCTTTGAGTGGGAGATTATTAAGTGGTAGCAAAATAGGTAGGTCCAGTCTTGGCTTAAGGTTCGATTGATCTTTAATGGTTGCCCCATGTTCTTATTGTATAAAGTCTTGTCTTGTGATTTTGGCTGAACTTAGTTTGATGAATTGGGCATCTTGGAGTGGTTTGGCTACTTACATAGCATGCTTCCAATGAGTGTAGAACCTGTAAGGTTATGACATGATGGTTGAGGATGGTCGATCTATTTGGTCAACTATAATGGGTTAGTCACTTCTCTAAGATTGAACTTTGGTACAGGGGTTTGTCTACAAGTGAGGATGAGGGTAGGTAATATCCCTAAGTGTTTTTTTGGGCTAGGAGTGAGCATTATTATTATTATTTATTGAGTTGTTCGGTTGACTTATGCACCGGTGGTGTTTGTGTGTTTCTTGAATAGGGTCTTAAGACCCTACCTTGGTATGTTTGTGGTGGTCTCTAGTGATGAGTTATTGATTTATTTAGAGCTTGTGAATCATTTGGGGGTAGTGTTGCAAGTTTGGAGGATGAGAGGTTGTTTGCTAAATATGATAGGTATGCATTGTGGATAGCAAGATGGTGGTTAGGATTATTTAAGGATTATGAATGAGTGAACATTACTTTTCCCCAGTAAGGCTAATGTTGCAGTCGCTGCTCTAGGTAGCCTAGCATCTGTTGTTGATTGTCGCAAAGAGGATAATAGTAGAGTCCGTCGGTTGGTTAGATTGGAAGTTAGTTTGAGGGAAGTTGAGCATGGTGGTGTAGCATTCTTGATTGTTCCAAATCTTCTTGGGTTAGGAGGTATAGGTTAGCCAAGGCCTTGATTCTGCCTTATTAGAGTTGGAAGTTTTGGGTGAGAAGACGATAGAGTGGAGGTTGTCTCCCAATGGGGGCATGGTGGCTATGGTACCAAGTGGGTTAGGTGAATTTAAGATTGACACTTGAGTTGAGGATTATGATTCCTTATAGAGTGTACAGGGAGGTTAGTAAGGTTGCATAAGTTTGGGGATTTGCCTATGGATATAGATATGGTTCGCCCGGTTCTTCATGCTTCTAGGCGGATTAGATATGTTGGTGACTCTAGTGTTATAGAACTCTTTGAAGTTGTGGGTGAGGAAAAGAAAAAATTGGCTAGAAGGAGGTCCCAGTAGAGGTGTTGGATGGATGACGAGAGAGGTTGATTAATGGGGATGTGGTGTTCATTAAGGCCCTTTGGAAGAGTTGTCTATTCGTATGTGTCTCTCGGGAAGCCGAAGTGGACATGGAGGAGCAATATCCATATTTCTTTCATTATATTCAAGCTTATGATGATATGTCAAGTCCTTTCTAAGATTCTAAGTCTTATGTTTCATCCCCTATGTCATTCATATGCGAATTAAGTTGGCAAGTTTGTGATGATTTTACACTTATGCTGAGGTTTGAAAATGATATTTTAAAGTGAATTGTTGCATTCTTATTGGGGATGGTCTCTTTATGATTACTCTTCTCTTATACATTTCTTTGACATTCGGGGGTGAATGTTACCAAGGGGGAGATATTGCAACGACCCCAAAAAGTGCCCGAAAATATGTCTTGGAAGTGCCCAAAATCTTAATTTCCATATACCTAAAAATCCGTTCGTTATTTCAAAAATCTGGCTTCATATTCTTGTTTAGGGGGTCAAATTGAGTGGGAAATGTATCTAACCCGAATTTTAGAGAAACTATATCAAAATCTGAAAATCGCAAAAATGCGATTTTGGAGGGTCAACTTTGAAGGGACATATCTCTTAGCACACAAAGAATTGGGTCACCCATGACCTATCAAATTATAGCTCTTTCAATTATAAGGGTGGCCCATGGCCTATCAAATTAAAGTTATTTATGGGGTCGAGGACCATCAACAAACTAGTGCTCTGATACCATCTTTGTCATGACCTGGACTTAGGGCCTTGACGTGACACGACGAATGGGGAACCTGAAGGGATCCCAAACAAGCCTCTTAGTATATAATTTGACATCCTTTGTCATAGAAGCAATTAAACAACAACAAGAGGACATAAAATAAGGATAAAGGGGCTAAGAGAGTCTTTCATAGCTTAAATACATACAAGAGTCAAGAGAGTCAAAGCTCAAAGCATCATTACATAACTGGTCCAACAACACCTTCAAACTTACAATTGGACGGGCGCCAAGACAACTTTCCAGGCTCACCCTCATAGTCAAAAGCATACAATAAATGAAAGAGAGTCTTTGCATAACATAAGATCAAAAGATATCATCCTTCGAGTTGAGAACTCACCAAACTTGATTCAAAGATAGTACTAGCCATTTGGAGGAGGAAGATGATCAAGTGGAGCTCTGATTCCTACATGGTAACATCATATAGGCATAGAGTACGCGTTAGTACGTTTGAATGTACTAAGTATGTAGTATGCAATACAACAAGAGATAGACATCATAATACAAATGCATAATTATAATAAATTGATATGCATAATAACAATATAGCATACATGATCAATGCTTGAACTAAAACATGCTTGTAAATCATTCAGATTGCATAGACCATAGTACATAAGTATGGGAAAAGATCTCATCCAAAATAGAATAAGACCAAGTGAGCTGCAACTTGGAATCCCAATGATTACCCCTCACTGGTAAAGAGGTAGTCTACATGCCAAGGTAAACCATACTTCAAATTTACGTGAACATGACCCAATTTCATATGAAGCAACCTTCCTACCATGAACATGACCTAATTTTGGAAAGGATTTCATTAAGAACTTCAACTTATGGGAACACGACCCAATTTCAAGAAGAACCTCAAGAGAAACTATACTAAATGGATCCACTTGTATAGCAAGGGTAAAACATCATCCTATGGTGGCACATAGTTCAAGGAAAGAGAGCACTCCCTAAATCCATCTGTGTCAAATCTAATCTCATAGAATATGAAAAATAATCATGGCTTGAATAACTCGTACGAAATATGGAAATATGACATGAGTAGATCTAAAATATCTTTTACCTCCAATGGTGAGCCTAACTTCAAATGTAAGAATAGATCACCATAAAATATTATCCTTGCATTAACATCAAAGGTTCACAAGAGGTAAAATCTTTAAGAAAAGGGCTTAATACGACTTTTCAATGTCATAGACATTTTGATGAATTAAATACATCTTAGAAAGCTCAAAAGCATCATAAAGTCACTCGATTCATAAATCATCCAATAGATCACCAAAACTTTAAAAATCCTTGACAAGGCATTTTATCAAACCTTTGGCAGGTGCACAAAGCTAGTTCAAAATCATGCAATTAAAGAGTTAAATCATGTGAGAAAAATCAATGTAAATCAATCCACCAACACTTGGTAATACCCTCATACAAGGTGCATTAAAACCCCTTATCAAATCTCATAATAGATCATAGATTCATAGCCCAACATATGCATAATTGAACAACATTTCATAAAAACCCGATATAGTTTATACTCAAAATTTATAATTAGATATAAACATAGATACACGAACTTCATAACATGCAATTTATACAAAAAGGAAGGTTGAGCATAATGGATGAAAAGACCCAATGGTTGAAACTCACATAACTCAACTTTGGAAATTTCCTTGATTAAGATTTGAATGAGAACTTAAAGGTTGAATGAAATTCTTGAGAACCGAAAATGATTTTGGGACCCTTGAATTTGGATGAAATATTTGGATAAGTATTAGAGAGGGTTTTGGGGAATGTCTTGAATGATATAGGGTTGAAAAATGATTAGGCATAGGTTTTTATATGCATAGGAGGGCTTAGGCCCAAGACCCTAAGGACTTGGACCAAAATAGTAAAAATTGGCAACAAATAACACTGGTCCACCCCTTGGCTGCATCGCTCTAGGGACGCGAATCGTCTTTGGAATTCATTATTTTTGGACAATAAAACTTTGACACGGCTTTTCCAAAATTGGGGTTATACCTACTTACCACTCCATTTCATCCCCTGATCACGAAAATGAAGTCAGATTTTTGATATCACGCACGGATTTTGAGATATATGAAAATTACGAATATGGACATTTTCGAAGAACATTTTTAGGCACTTTTTGGGGTCATTTCTTTCTTCTTCTTGAATAACTGATCAAGGGATTTCCATTTCATGGGCTGATTTACACCTTATAATATGGTCAAACAAACTAGAGGAGATTGTCCTTTTTAAGATAAACTTTGTCTTCGCATTAGTCAGCTTCCACTTCCTTTATGAACTACAATTCTTTGGTGCGTCGTCAGGAGAACTTGTATTACTCCATTAACAATATCCCAAAAATCCTCACCCACAAGGTATGACTCCATACATGTTTTTCATACCTTATAATTGGACTAATTCAACAACTCCATTCGTAGTCCATTAACACGACTGCTAAAATCCATTTAGATAAAAAAGTTGAATCAACCACCAACCCGATCTTGAAGTAAACCCACAAGTCAATATATGGCTATAGATCTAATACCATGTAGAGAAACATAGCAGAAGAAAAGTATTATTGAGAGACCTTCTGGTAGTCAAAGATTGTTAACTAAGATCAGAAGATTCAACTCAAGAAGCAGAAGCTATAACGGAGGATTATTTTGCAAAGTAGAACTTTGTTATAAAAGAAGACTCTTTAATTTGGGTTTTGGTTTGGGGTTAGTTAAAAATGTGTCACGACCCAAGCCTAGGGCCTAGACGTGACACGACAAATGGGGAATACAAAGGAACCCCAAACAAGCCTCTTAACTTATCATTGCACATTATTGGTCGCAGAAGTATATAAAAGATATAAAGAGTAAGAATAAGGGCAAAGGGGATAAGGGAAAAGCTTGCATAACATCATAGTCAAGATACAAAAAGTCAAAGATTATATCATAGATACGTAACATGTTCAACAAACACCTCTAATACATAGATAAGAGCAGGGCCAAGACAAAGCAACAGAGTTCACCCTCATAGTTAAAATACAAAATAAGAACAATGTCCCAATACATAATAAGAGAAACATAGACTAAGGTCCCCGAAGTGGAGGACTCACCGTAAGCTTGAGTAGTACCAATCTAGCCATGTGGAGGAGGATGATCAACTTAGGTACCGGCTCCTATATAGTGATATCATTTAGACAAGAGTATCTGTTTGTACGTTTAAATGTACTAAGTATATAGGATGCAATGCAACAAGAGATAGACACCTTAATCAAAATGCATAACAATAGGCAATGGACATTATATATCAATATGGCATGTATGATCAATGTATAGTAAAACATGCTTAAGTAACTCATGCTCATATGGAATATTATGTGTAGAAGAGACCAAGATGGATTTCCAAATTACAAACCCCTTAGTAGGTTAGTGATGATTACACCCAACAACCTAGTATATGAGATACATACCTCTCATCTTGGTTTGTGATAATTATACCTATTATCCTGGTGTGTGTGGTACAAACCCCTTATCTAGGTTAGTGGCAATCTCAACTACCACCCTGGTGTTTGAGATTCTAAACCCACAACTATGCTATCTAGGCTCTTAGTCCCCCTAGACCAAGCATGATCTAATGCAACAATTTATATAGGTTATATCATATCCATAATCTCATTCCATCATCATAACATCAATCATATCATATCTCATGCTTGGACCTTCAATTCTTTAAGAAATCACATCCGGACATTTTATCAAACATTTAGAGGGTTTGTAATGCTAGTGATAAACCATGAAATATAGGGATAAATCATGCAAGAAAATTTATTGCAAAACCATCAAAATCAACACCTTGCAACACCCTCAAGCAACATACATCAAAACCCCTCCCCAAATCTTATAATATGTCAAAGATTTATAGCTCAAAACATAGCAAAACTGTCACAATTTCGCATAGCTTTAACATAGTGTGCAATGAGTTTTATAATAAGCAAGACCCATTTGTAAATAAACTTTAAATAATGAAATTAGAGTAAAATGAGGCTTGGTGAAGATTAGAGATGGAGACTTGAAACTTGAAGAAGAAACTTGATGGAAAACCTTAGTTTCGAATGAGGGTTTTAGACTTGAATTTTGGAGTGAGAACATGGCTAAGTGTTTGAGTAAGTATTGGGGAACCTTTAGGATGATATGTGGGCAAAATTTGGCTAAGTATAGATAAAAATACATTTGGGAACACTTAGGGCCAAGATCGAAAAGCCTTGGACCGAGATAGAAATCACTGGAAATAAAATACACAGGTCCACGTCTGGTCTGCGATACAGACCTATCGCAGAGGCCAAATTACCACATGTTCGCGATAGCTATGCATCGTGGCACTGTCGCGGATAGATTCTGGATAAGAAAAATTAAGAAAAATGAAATTGCTAATCATTTGCTCTTAAATCGAGGTTAGACCCCTTTCCCTCTTTTTTGGACCCCCTGAACAAGAATATGAAGTCAGATTTTCAATATCGCACACGAATTTTAAGATATTTGGAAATTCTAGGCATTCCGAGGCACATTTTTGAGCACTTTCTAGGGTCGTTTCAATATCTCCCCCTTAGGAACATTCGACCTTGAATATAAAAGAGACATACAAGACAAGAGTGATCTTCAACAAATTAGCCCCAACAAGAATGCAACATTACATTTAAAACAACATTTTCAAAATCTCAACATAAGTATAAAATCATCATAAACTTGCTAACTTAAACATGAATGCATATGAATGATATAGGGGCTGAAATATAAGACTTGAAATCACATAGGATAAATTAGAATTAGTATCTTAGGCTTGAGCGGAGTAGAAAAGATAAGGATGCCGCTTTTGCATGTCCACTTCGGCCTCTCAAGTGGCACTTTCGATTTGTTGGTTCCTCCAAAGGACCTTAACGGATGCCACCTCCTTTTTCCTTAATCTCTTCACTTGACTATCTGAAATCTGAACTGGAACCTCCTCATAAGTCAAGTTATCCTCAATAAAACCTACATCATCAAGAGGAACAATGGCATTAGGATCACCAACACATTTTCTCAACATAGAGACATGGAACACCGGATGAACCAAATTCATTTCACTAGGCAACTTCAACTCATAAGCTACCTTGCCAACCTTCTTTATCACCTCATAAGGACCAATATATATTGGACTCAACTTCCCCTTTTTACCAAAATAGACCACATCTTTCATTGGAGAAACTTTCAAATAAACCCAATAACCCACTTTCAATTCAAGGTCTTTTCTTCTCATATCGGCATAGGATTTTTGACAAATTTGGGCTGTCTTCAATCTCTCCCTAATCATCCTAACCTTCTCAAAAGCCTCCATGAACAAATATGGTCCCAATAAAGCCACATATCCAACCTTAAACCAACCAACCCGTGATCTACAATGGCTCCCATAAAGAGCCTCAAAAGGATTCAGACTGATGCTAGAGTTATGGCTATTGTTGTAGGCAAACTCAATCAAAGGAATATGGTCATCCCAACTATCCCTCACTCTAATACACATGCCCTAAGCATATCTTCAAGGGTTCGAATGGTTATTTCGGCTTGGCCATCTGTTTGGGGGTGAAAGGTTGTACTAAGGTGGCCTTTTGTACCAAGACCCCTTTGAAAAGACCTCCAAAAGTGTGAAGCGAATTGTGAACCACAATCCGATATAATTAATAAAGGAACCCCATGTAACCTCAATAACTCATGGATGTATAACCTTGCATACTCTTCAGCCCCATATGTGATCTTAATCAGTAGAACGTGAGCCGATTTCATTATCCTATCAACTACAACCCAAATGGAATCAAAACTTTTTCTAGTCTTGGGCAACCCAACCACCACATCCATATTAATCACCTCCCACTTCCAAGTAGGAATCTCTGTGTCTTGGATTAGGCCACCCGACCTTTGATGCTCATCTTTGACTTGTTGACAACTATGGCAACTAGAGTCGAATTTGGCAATGTCCCTCTTCATGCCTTCCCACCAATACGCTTCCCTCAAGTCTCTATACATTTTTGTTGAACCGGGGTAGATAGAATAAGAAGAATTATGGGCCTCATTAAGAATTTTCTCCCTCAAAGCACAAATACAAGACACACACAACCTACCTTGGTACCTAAGGGTCCCATCTCCCCCTTAGGAGAAAACCTCTCCTTTGACCTGTTTCACCAAGGCCATTAAATCAAGCAAAGAGGAGTAAAGCTCTTATTTTGCTATCACTTCATCAACCAATGATGACTTAGACCCATCAACAACAACAACATCATCATCACCAACCTCTTCCAACCTAACCCCCAATCAAGCCAATTGGTGCAACCCCATAGCCATATCCTTATCACCACCATTAACATGAGCTAGGCTACACATAGATACCCTACTCAAAGCATCCGCCACCATATTTGCCTTACCCAGATGATAGTACACACTCATATCATAGTCTTTAAGAAGTTCTAACCATCTCCTTTGCCTTAAGTTGAGATCTTTTTGAGTGAAGACATAGTGGAGGCTCTTATGATTAGTGAACACATCCATATGCACCAAATCTTTAATGAAAATACAATGGCGGCTAACTCTTGATCGTGGGTAGGGTAATTCCTTTCATGTACCTTAAGTTTCTAGAAGCATAAGCTATGACCTTCCCATTTTGCATCAACACACAATCCAAACCAACCTGGGACGCATCACAATACACCACAAATCCCTCAAGCCTATCTGGTAGTGACAACATAAGAGCGGACACAAGCTTGTTCTTCAATGTTTGGAAGCTCCTCTCACACTCATTGGTCCACACAAACATAACCTTCTTAGGGGAAGCAATGGAGGAGAACCCATTCACAAACCTTCCATAATAACTTGCTAGGCCCAAGAAGTTCCTAATGTCCGACGGGGCCAATGGTCTAGGCCAATTTCTAATCATATAGGTATTCTTAGGATCCGCTTTTATACCATTCCCCAATATCACATGACCCAAGAATGCAACCACTTTCAACAAAAATTCACACTTGTCATATTTGGCATACAATTTCTCCTCCTTAATCTTTGCAACACAACCCCTAAATGACCCATATGGTCCTCCCTACTATGTGAATAGATCAATATATCATCAATGAAAATCACAACAAAGGAATCAAGGTAGGGTTTGAAGACCCTATTTAGTAGGTCCATGAAGATGGTCGGTGCATTGGTCAACCTAAACGACGTCACAATAAACTCATAATGCTCATATCTAGTCGAGAAAGCCATCTTGGGAATATCACGTTCCCTCACCCTTACTTGATGATACCCGACCGAAGATCAATCTTAGAGAAATAGCTAGCCCTATGTAATTGGTCAAACATGTCATCAATCCTCGAAAGAGGATACCTATTCTTGATGGTGACCCTATTGAGTTGCCTGTAGTCAATGCACATTCTAAGGGACCCATCCTTCTTTTTCACAAACAACACCAGAGCACCCTAAGGTGATTTTATACGTCTAATAAATCCCTTCTCCAACAAATCTTTCAATTGTTCCTTTAACTCCTTTAACCACGCCTGGGCCATACGGTAAGGGGGAACAGAGATAGGTTGAGTATCGAGGTGGAGGTCTATAACAAAATCTATTTTCCTTTCGGAGGAACACCGAGAAGGTCATTTGGGAAAACATCAAAAAACTCATTTACAGTGAGAATTGACTCTATGGAAGGTACTTCGGACACCACATCCTTAACCTTCACTAGATGGTAAAGCCACCCCTTAAAGATCAACTCACGGGCTTTAATGCAAGAAATGAATCTACCCTTGACAACTACATCTTTACTTTCCCACTCAAGGATAGGTTATTAGGGAATTGAATAGGCATGCAACCAATCCATCCCAAGAATCACATCAAAATCCAATATGTCTAATTCAACAAGATCACAATGCATCAACTTATGCAAAATGCAAAAAAGACAACTTCTATAAACTTTCCTAGCAACAATAGAGGCACCAAAAGGAGTAGACACTTTATATGACTGATGCAACAACTCGGGCTCAACATGGAACTTTTTAGCAACACGGGGGTAACAAAGAAAAGAGTGGCACCCGGATCAATAAAAGCATATACATCAGGGTCAAAGATTCTCAACATACCGATAACAACATCGAGAACCTCACCAACCCCTTTCCTCCCATAAATAGCATAAAATAAATTGTACCTTGGGGCACCACCTTGAGGACCACGTCTACCCAATGGAACTGCATTTGCACCCTGGCCTTTGCCATGATTTCTTGGACAATCTATTTTCTTGTGAACAAGCTCCCCATATTCATAGCATGCATTAGAACCCTTCAAACATGGGGTCCCTATGACCCACTCCATATTTAGGACACACACAATTAGGAGCCACACCACCAAAACCTTGAGGCCCAGGGACGTCATTGGCGAACCCCCTATTAGTAGCATGAGAAGATCGTTGGCCTTGACAAAATCTAGCACCCTTTTGGAATTTACCCTCAAATCGATCCCTTTTAGCCTCATGCCCCCTTCTCTTCCTCAACCTATCCTCATCCATTTTCTCAGCCTTGGTCATCAACCGATACAAGTCCATGTCACTAATTAACATAGTGGACCGATATTCTTCACTTACCAAGTCGGAGACTCCCATCACAAACTTATTCATCCTAGATCTAGGATCGGCCACCAAATGCAGAGCATCCTTTGAAAGTTGATTAAATTTGAGAGCATACTCCCTCACACTCATAGCACCTTGTTTCAAGTTCATAAACTCCACCAACTTATCTTCCCTAAGCTCAAGAGGGAAAAACTGATTAAGGAAAACCAATTTGAACATCTCAAAGCACCATATTACCAATTCCCTTCTCACCATTCCATTGATCATACCATATTTGACCTACCCCTTTTAATTGGTATGCCACCAACTCTGCCTTTTCATTTGGCCCAACAACCATGATATTCAAGATCTTGTAGACCTCATCAATGAACTCTTGTGGATCTTCATCCACCTTTAACCCATAGAACACCCAAGGATTCATCCTCATAAAGTTCCTTACCCTAGCTCCTGGGGTAGTAGCATGCGGGACTTGGGCCCCTTGATTTACTTGGTTGGCCACAACTTGGGTGAGCATAGTGAGAGCATCCCGGAGCTCACCATTGGTAGGTTGCTCCTCAGGAGTTTGAGCCCTTCTTCCTTGAGAGTTTGGCAGGATCTAGCATACCATTGAACAATCACTAGGGGAGGGCAAAAACCTCACTACAACTCTACAACACGACTTAGAACATAAAGAAGGAAAAAATTTCCTAAAATGTCTCAAAGCCTCCTATTCATAGTCATGGTGTGCTTCACAACCATGAATAGGACTCTAATCGATGCGGTGTGTTGGAATCTGAGAATCTATCAACCTAATACTATGATACCAAGTATAACACGATCCAAACCTAGGGCCTTGACTTGACACGGTGAATGGGGGACCCGAAGGAACGCCAAACAAGCCTCTTGACTTATCTTTGCACATCATTGGTTGCAAAAGCATGTAAAAGTCATAAAGAGTAAGAATAAGGGAAAAGGGACTATGGTAAAGCTTGCATTGCATCATAATCAAGAGACAAGGATTCAAAGCTTATATCATAGATACATAACAAGTCCAACAAACAGCTCTAATACATAGATAAGAGCGGGGGCCAAGCCAAAGAAATTGGAATCGCCCTCATAGTTCAAATACAAAATAAGAAGAATGTCCCAATACATAATAAGAGAAACATAGACAAAGGTCCCCGAAGTGGAGGACTCACTGCAAGCTTGAGTAGTACCGATCTAGCCACGTGGAGGAGGATGATCAACTTAGGTACCGGTTCCTATAAGGTGATATCATTTAGACAAGAGTATCTGTTTGTACGTTTGAATGTACTAAGTATATAGGATGCACTGCAACAAGTGATAGACACCTTAATCAAAATGCATAACAATAGGCAATGGACATTATATATCAATATGGCATGTATGATCAATGTATAGTAAAACATGCTTAAGTAACTCATGCTCATATAGAATATCATATGTGTAAAAGAGACCAAGATGGACTTCCAAAGTACAAACCCCTTGGTACGTTAGTGATGATTGCACCCAACACCTTAGTATATGAGATACATACCTCTCATCTTGGTTTGTCATAATTGTACCTATCATCCTGGTGTGTGTGGTAAAAACCCCTCATCTAGGTTAGTGGCAATCTCACCTACCACCCTGGTGTTTGAGATTCTAACCCCTCAACTATGCTATTCGGGCTCTTAGTCCCCCCAGACCAGGCATGGTCTAATGCAACACTTGATATAGGTTATATCATATGCATAAGCTTATTTCATTATCATAACATCAATCATATTATATCTCATGCTTTAGACCTTCAACTTCTCAATAAATCACATCCGGACACTTTATCAAACACTTAGAGGGTGTGTAATGCTAGCATAAAATCATGAAATGTAGGGATGAAATCATGCAAGAAAATCCATTGTAAAACCATAAATCAACACCTTGCAACACCCTCAAGCAACATACGTCAAAATCCCTACTCAAATCTTATAATAAATCAAAGATTTATACCTCAAAACATTGCAAAACTATCATAATTTCACATAGGTTTAACATAGTGTGCAGTGAATTTCATAATAAGAAAACCCATTTGTAAATAAACTTTAAATCATGCAATTTGAGTAAAATGTGGCTTCGGTATCTTGGGTTAATGGTACCCATAAAAGAAACCCACATACCTTAGTTTGGAGATGAACTTGGTGAAAATTGGAGATGGAGACTTGATGCTTAAAGAAGAAACTTGAAGGAAAACTTTAGTTTCGAATGAGGGTTTGAGACTTGAATTTTGGAGTGAAAATATGGCTAAGTATTTGAGTAAGTATTTAGGAATGTTTAGGATGATATGAGGGCGAAATATGGCTAAGTATAGATAAAATCACGTTTGGGAACACTTAGGCCCAAGATCCAAAAGTCTTGGACCAAGACAGAAATCACTAGCAACAAATTACATAGGTCCGCATCTGGTCCATGACTCTGACCTATCGTAGAGGCCAAATTAATTCATGTTCGCGACAACTGTACTACACGGCACTGTCGCAGATCGATTCTGCATAAGAAAAATTATGAAAGATGAAATTGCTAATTGTTTGCTCTTGAATAGTGGTAAGACCCTTCTCCTCAAATTTTGACCCCGTGAACAAGAATATAAATTCGAATTTTTAATATCGTGTACGAAGTTTGAGATATATGGAATTTAAAATTCCAGACATTGCGAGGGCACATTTTCGAGCACTTTTTGGGTCGTTTCAAAATGCCTATGTCCATCCTTATTTATATTAGTGTAAGGTTGGTTCTAGATATTATTCTACAAGAAATATCTAGATTACCTCCTAAATTTCTAACAAAAATCTGGATTATTCAATAATTTACTACAAAATCTTACTAAAATATCTATACTCTAGACGTTCTAGATTTTTCCTAAATAAAAATATCCAAGATACTACAGTACAAACTTCTAGAAAGGCTTACTAAATACCTAAGATATTTTTACCTCCAAAAAATCATCTTTATTTTTCACAATATGAACTCTAAAGTTGTTGATATTATAAATAATGGTATGGAATATCGAACATAAACATTTTCGAGAATTCTTAGCTGAGCACATTCTTTCTTTTGAAATAGAGGAGAAAGACACATTTGCTATTGTTATTTGGACTCAAGGCAATAAAGGAACGTTCTCAACTTCTACTACATGGAATCTAGCAAGACAAAGAAAAGAAAATTCCCCTTTACTTATGACTTGATCATATTCTGTTTACTGTTATTGAATGATAAAGTCGTCAGTTCTGGAAATAGTTCCAAGTCATCATACCATGCCAGAAATGCACCCTTTTGTTGAAGGTATGCAAGCCAATGGCCTAGTATGCAAGATCTCACATTATTTGAGTGATTGAGGACCAGTTTCTTCCAACTTTGTCCCTCTTATTCCATATATTGAGTAGTTCTTTTGAAGGCTTCATTCCAATTATTCCATGATGAGTTAAACTAGGAAATCTTACACCTGTTTGTGAGATTTATATAGATCTTAGTAGAATTTGATAAGTAAGAGTGCCTTTGATATGGTGAAAGAAGGTTTACCTGTGATCCACATTAAATGTGCAAAAATAGACTAGAAAAATCATAGAATTGCAAACATTGCAAAGTAAGTTCTTAGAGAAGTCATTCACGCTGCGGGACGGGACCCAAAATGTGGCCAATACCCAGAGGCTATTGCTACTCCCCAAGCGAACTACTTGGCCCCATCATATTCATTCATTCATACACTCTACTAATCAGCAGAAGACAAAAAAAAAGTAATGGGCACATCTGATCATCTAGTCTCAAAACAATAATGTAATAGAAGAAGGTTAGTAGAAAGAACTAGCACACAATCTTAACAATCAAAATTAGACTCTAGTCTATGAAGCCTCTATCACTTTCAGGTGGTGCCAACGACAGATCCATGGCTACCTCAATCAATAATAAGCTAATAAATATCTAACTCTAAAGCAACATGAAAATAACGTAATGAATCCTCCTAAGTAGGGGAGGCTCACCAATCAGTTGAACATCCTAAATCCTCAAGGATGCACCTATTGATGATCTCTAATCCCTATATTTACATCATAAAATGATGCAGCGCTGAATGACATCAGTACGTGGAATGTACAATATGTAAAATAGCTTAATGAAATAGAAATAAGTAGATAAATATGGAACAACAATCAACTTAGAATAATAATAATGAATATTTTAAGTGAATATCTAAAGCAAGAATAAGGAGTAGACAAATGACCCATCTAACCCATCAAACCTCATCAATCAAATAGGATTCATCTCGTAGGAACTCACCTTAACTCATATCATCTCAACTCGACTTAGAGTACTAGGTCTGGAACTTACTGGGAGTTTCTCTTTTTTGATAATTATCACTTATGAGCTAGTGATTGTACAACATTCACTCTGATGTTGCCATAGCTATTCCGTAATTGCCAAGTAGGGAACGAATTGAAATCATAATGGAAAAGTCCAAAATAGAGACTACAATCCATAAGTCCTCTATAGTTTTAGGGACTTATAATCAGAGGGGACCTCAATGTAATATGTTGTGATGGTCCTCATCTTCTCTAAAGCTTGGCTATGTAGTTTGACGTGCAGTCTGGATTAACTCTTACTCTTTCAGTGCTCAATGCTCCTCCCATGACTTAATGCTAATAAAACAATCCATTCAATCAAACCAATCAAACTATCTAGATCAACTCATCTCGATCAACCTCTAGAGGCTTTCATCATTCAATCGGTCTCATGGAGATTCCAATCATACTATCAATTCATCTCTCAACCAATAGCTCAAGGCTTAGAACAATCATTAGGGAACAACCGAATAGACAATTCATTAGTGCTCATTTATGAAGACTCATGGGCCTTCAAATACTATCAATCTATCATCATTCTCACTTTTACAATCACAATCACAATCGACATTCTCAATCAACGCTCTAGATTCAATCCCTTTCTTAATTCATACAATATTTATGACATTTTAAAATGAGGTTAATGCAATGATTCATGTTAAAACATCCAATACAAGAAAAGAGTTTCTGATGATCAGGAGCATATGAAAATACATATAATAATATAATTTTTTTAAGAATCAAATCAAGAATTATGCATGTAAACTCATGGTCTCTCAACTCTCTTCTCTGACCACCTATGGGGCACATGACATGTTAATCTCATGCTTTTAGTTTATCCTTACATACCTGGGATGAAGATTTACAAATCAACCTTCAAGATATTCCTTGAATTCTTCAATCTACACTTCCCTCTTCTCTTCCCTCAAACCCTAGTCTTTCAAGAGTTTAGAAAAGGACATAGAATGGGGTTTAAGACCCTATTTATGAATCAAAATGACCTAATTTGATCATTTTTTTAGTTTAGGAGGGGTTGAAAATTGATCGAAATGCCCCACAAATTAAAAATATAAATTCCACTTAGAAAGTGCCCAGTCCATGTTGCGGACTTGACACACACATATAAATTTTTTTCAAAATATTTTCGATCGAGCTTTCCAATTTTCGTCAAATAAGATTAAAAACATATAAGTGTTAGTCCGCATCCCAGGCGCGTCGCACCTTGGACGTGCATCAACACTGAAAATCATTTCGGATAAAAAAATTATTTTTCGATCTAGTTTCTCTAAAAATCGAACGAGACCATTACCAAAATAAATTTTTCATATCGATCACAAATCCAACCTCGAATTTCCAGAAGAGCATAGGAAGACGCATTACGCGCACATCTCTACTCTAGGGGTATTTTGATAATTTTATCGAATGTTATATCATCTATCCCTTTGGATCATTCGTCCTCGAATGATGAGTAAAGCTTGATATCAAGACATGAGTAGACTCAAACTCATCTCAACATGCACATTTATCAATAAAACTTTCGACTCCTTATCACTATCAACAATCTCTATTTGGACTCAAGGATAAGCATGACAAATCAAAAATAGATCAATCAATTAGTGAAGGGTAAAGAAATTACCTTTAACATTCTCATAATCTGGCACGAATAGGTGCGAATATTTTTCTTTCATATCTTCCTCATCTTCCCATGTGGCCTCTCAATGAATTGATTTCTCTACGACTTTGACTGAGGCTATCTCTTTGGTTCTCAACTTGCGAATCTGGTAATCGAGGATTTGGATAGGAACTTCTTCATAGGTCAAGTTATCCTTCACTCCAATACTCTCCACCGAGATCACCAAGTTAGGATCTCCTAAGAACTTCTTCAACATCGATACGTAGAAAACTGGATTAATACCATCTAACTCGAAAGAGCAACTCTAACTCATTAGAAACCTTTCCAATCCTCCTCACAATATGATAAGGACCAATATAATATGGACGTAATTTACTCTTCTTCCCAAATCTTATGACACGCTTCATTTGTGACACTTTCAAGTATACCCAATCATTTACCTTGAATTCTAAATCTCTCCTCCTCTCATCGGTGTAGGATTTCTGGCAACTTTATGTAGTCTTCAATCTTTCTTTAATGACCTTAAGCTTCTCCATCGATTGGTGGACAATAGCAGGCCTGATCAACTCCTCTTCTCCAACCCTGAACCACCCAATTGGTGATCTACATCTCCTCCCATACAAAGCTTCGTAGGGAGACATTTGAATGCTTGCATGATAACTATTGTTATGTGCAAATTCAATCAATAGTAAGTGATCATCCCAATATCCCTTGAAATAAAGAAAACAGGTTCTCAAATTATCTTCTAACGTCTAAATGTTACATTATGCCTGGCCATTTGTCAGTGGATGAAAGGTTGTGCTTAGGTACACTTTGGTACCAATCCTTTCTAAAATGATCTCGAAAATTTGGAGGTGAATTGAGCTCCTTTGTCCGAGATGATAGACAAGGGAACTCCATGCAACCTCACAATCTCTTGGATGTACAACTTAACATACTACTTCATAGTGTTAGTTCTCTTAACTTCTAAAAAATGAGTTGATTTAGTTATCCTATCTACGATTACCATATCGAATCATGTTGCTTTTGAGACCTTTACAGACTAGTAATGAAGTCTGTATTGATTATCTCCCACTTCCACTTAGGAATCTCAATGTTCTTAGCCAATCCACATGGCCTTTGATTCTCAACCTTCACTTGCTGACAATTAAGGAATTTTGAAAAGAATTCAGCAATATCCCTCTTCATTCCACTCTACCAATAGACTTCTCTCAAGTCGTAGTACATTTAAGTAGAGCTAGTATGAATGGAGTATCTAGTGCTATGAACTTCAGTATGATTCTGTCTCGAATACCATCAACATTTAGAACACACAATCTGCTCTAGTATCTTAGCACTCCATCATCCCCTTTGGAAAAGACCACCCCTTCTTGTTTGTGGATAGCCTCCTTCATGTTACGAGCCAAGCCTAGGGCCTAGATGTGACCGAGGAATGGGGAACCCGATGGAACCCCAAAAAAGCCTCATAGCATATATTTACACATCCTTGGTCATGGAAGTAATTAAAATGACAATAAGAGATAAGCATAAATAAGGGAAAATAGGGGCTAAGGGTAAACTTCCATAACATAGACGTCAAGGACAAGAGAGTCAAGGCTCGTAGCATAGATATATAACATGTCCAACGACACCTCTACTACATAAATAAGAGCAGGGGCCAAGACAAAGCAACCGGGCTTAACCTCATAGCCAATACGTAAGTCAAAGAGAAAGTCTTAATACATAACAAGAGATCATAAGTAATGTCCCTGAAATGGAGGACTCACCAACAAGCTTGAGTGAAACCGTGCTAGCCACGTGGGTGGAGATGCTCAAGCAGGGCTCCGGTTCCTACATGATGATATCATGTAGGCAAGTATGTGTTGGTACGTTGGAATGTACTAAGTATATAGGATGCAATGCAACAAGACATAGGCAATAATCAAAATGCATAATCATAGCAAGAAATAGTGCATTAGCAACATGGAATGCATGAACAATGCTTAATGAAAAACTTGCTTGTAAATCATGATCAAGAAATGTAACTAATTATGGAAGACACACTCAAAACTTTCTTACCAATCTTCATGAAATGGACCAAATGGACCTCATTAACCTTACGGTATAACCTTTTAGGAGAGTGTTACCAATACCTCTACCTTACAATACAATATTTTTGGTAGATAGTATAAGATGTCCCCTACTTTACGTTAAAATCTTTTGGGTAGGAGCCATGATTCATTCTACCTTATGGTATGGCCTTTTCGATAGAGTGTCCATATCTTACAATGTGATCTTTTCGTTCGGAACCATTAGTCTTTATATCTTATGGCATGGATTTTTTGGTAGAGTGTACATACCATATGATATGATATTTTTGGCAGAAACAATTAGTTATTCTACCTTATGGCATGGCCTTTTTGGTAGGGGGTCCATACCATACGATATGATCTTTTTGGTAGGAATCATTAGTCTTTCTACATTATGGTATGGACTTTTTGGTAGAGATCATAGAACTAGCTCATCACAAAACTTCATTTCAAACAAGGGAAGCCCTTCTCCATTTTTTCAAGAGCACAACAAATATAGAAACCGAACAATCTACTTGCAACACCATAAGTACTATTTCATGAAAGTAACTCATATAAACATTCCTATCATCATCATATAGTCATCATATATATACATTACATCCACAATCATCTCATCATCATTTCATCATCATATAATCATCATATGGCCATTCAACTCATAAGACATGCATTGGACCTTCAATTCCCCAAGAACCCATAACCAGACATTTTATCAAACACTTAGAGAGTGTGTAATGCTAGTGTAAAACCATGCAATTCAAGAATGAAATCATGCTAGAAAACTCAATGTAAAACCATAAATAGGTACTTGGTAATATCCTCAAGAAATATACATCAAAACCCCTTCATCAAATCCCACAATAGATCTTAGATTCATAGCCCAAAACAATGTAAAACAGTCACAATTCATAAACCCCAATATAGTGTGTAGTGATTTTCATAATAAATAAGATCCATGAGTAAATCAACTTTAAATCATGCAATTTTTGAGAAATGTAAGCTTGGACATCATGGGTGAAAGGAACCCATTAAAAAACCCACATACCTTAGCTTTGCAGATGAATTTGATGAAGAATGCAGATGGAGACTTGAAGCTTGAAAGAGAACCTTAAGATTCGGATGAGTGTTTGTCACTTGAATTTTGAGAGAAATATAAGACTAAGTGTTTGAGTGAGTATTGGGAAATGCATTGTATTATATGAGGGTGAAATAAGGCTAAGTATAGAAATTTTCATGTGTGGGAACACTTAGGCCTAAGAAAAAAAAAACCTTGGATTGAGATAGAAAAATTGGACAAAATTTCACTGAAAAACAACACTAGCGCGTCGCACTGTCAACGCACTAACCATTTTGGAAATTGCATTTTGCGATTTTCATATTTTGATATGGTTGCTCCAAAATTGGGGTTAGACCCTTTTCCCCCTAAATTTAACCCCTTGAACAAGAATATGATGTTGGATTTTCGATATCATGCATCGGATTTTGATATACATGGAAACTAAAATTTTGGGCACTTCCGAGGTACATTTTCAGGCACTTTTTGGGGTCATTAAAATATCTCGCCCGTGGGAACATTCTTCCCCGAATGTCAAGGAAACATATATGAGAAGAGTAATCATGAACAACTCAGTCCCAACAAGAATGCAATAATACATTTAAAATACCTTTTTCAAAATATCAACATAAGTGTCGAAAATCATCATGAACTTGTTAACATAGACATGGACCGCATGCAAAGACATATGGGCTGAAACATAAGGCTTGGAATCATGAAAGGACTTGATATGTCATCATAAGCTTGAATAGAAATTTAAAGAGATACAGATATTATTTCTCCATGCCCGCTCCCCAGAGAGACTCTTTCAATTAGACGAACCTTCCCAAGAGCCTTAATGAACACCACATCTTTATCATTCAACTTTTCCACCATTCCATCTAATACCTCCACCGTGACCTTCTCCTAAGTCAACGTATCCTCCACAACACACCAACCTCAAAGAGTTCTTTGACACTAAAGTCATCAACATATCCCCTCAACACTAAAGCATGAAGAACCAGACAAACCGCAAGCATATCTCTAGGTCAATCCACCCTTATGCAACTTTACCAACCTCCCTTTACTTTCTATAAGGACTCACAACCCTAAACTCATTTGTCAACCTTAATCACACATAACCCACTGGTACCATAAACCACCTCAAGACCTCCAATCCATCCAACCAAATTCCACCAAGATCATAAGATAAGACTTTATGAAACAAGAACATGAAGCAACCCTTATAAGTTTTTCTAGCACCAGTAGAGCCACATAGAAAAATCTCACTAGCAATAAGGAATAATGAAAGGATTGTCAATCAACTTTAACACACACACACAAGCCACTTAGTACCAAATGTCACCATCCTCCTTTGGGAGACAACCTCCACTCAAAAGTCCTTCACCAAGACCTCTAACTCTATCAAGACGGAAATCAAAGCTTTATTTTACTAGACCCCCTTCAACCATAGAAGATTCGGAACCATCAAAGCCCTTACACCACCACTCTCAACCTCACCCAACCTAGTCAACCGGTGAACTCCTCCAACCACCTTCTTGCCACCTAGAGGTCTCCACTTTCAATAATTATCAAGAAACGTCACTTCCTCCAAATTCATAACATCACCCTCACATGATTGACAAGCTCTCCCCACTTCTAGAAGCAATCAACATATCATCACCAAGAACTACCACAATCATAACAAGGTAAGGACTAAAGATCCTATTCATGAGACCTATAGACATGACCGGTACACAAGTCAAACAAAAGACACTACTCCAAATACAACATACCAGAAAGGACATTCAATAGCTCATTGGTAATCGAAAATAGCCCAATAGAGATAACTTAGGCTCACCACCCCTAACCCTTAAAAGATGATAAATGCAATCCCTTGGAGATCAATTTTACCCCAGAATAATAGATGGACTTACCCCTCCACTACCATTCAAAGATGGGTGATTATGGAATTGGAGTCTAACTCTACTGGCCCTACTATCGATGTAGACACAACATTCATGCAAACAATCCTCTCCAACTGTGATCTCAAACTCACCACATCCAATCCAACAAAATCACAAGGCAAGACCTAGATACCACATGTCCATGAAGCAATACTTACCAACCTTGTAGCAACATTAGACTCAACAAAGCAGTAATCACCAAGAGATTCACATAGCAACTCGGGACACACACAAGAAAGCCACAATTAACAAATGAAAAATGAAGGGAATAGTGGCACCCTGACCCAACAATGTACACACCTCTAAGTTAAGGAAACTTCAATGTACCTGTAGCAACATTGGGTGCCTCATCTACCTCTTGCTTCCTTTGAAGAGCATAGAACTTATTGTGTCTTGGAGCATCCCATTGATCAACATGACCATATTTACCCTTGTTTTGAGCTTATGGGCAATCCAGAATTTTGTACCCCATTTCCCCACATCCAAAGCATGCACCTGCGTTCCTCCAACATGCACCACCATGTTTCCTTCCACACCTTGGGCGTCAAGGACGAGTCACCCTATCATCTCCTTGGGGATGATTTGGTTCCCCTTTCTTAACAACTCTCTTGCTTGGAGCATCGCCAGATCCTGGACCATGGGAGTCACCATCCTGTCAAGCCCTCTTGGCCTCATTACACCTTCTTTTCCTCAACTTTTCCCCCTCAATTTGCTCAGCATAAGTCATCAATTGGGATAAATACATATCTTTAATCAACATAGCAGACTAGCATTCTTTATTTACCAAGTCAGAGACACCCATTACGAACTTGTTCATCCTAGCCCTTAGGTTGGCAATCAAGTGAGGAGCATACTTAGAGAGTTGGTTGAACTTGAGGGCATAGTCTGTCATGCTCATTGACCATTGTTTCAAATTCATGAATTCTACTAACCTTAAGCTCAAGAGGAAAACATAGATTAAGAAAGGTTGCCTTGAACTCTTCCCATAGACCCACAGTGTTGACTCCCTTCTCCTCCCTTTATTGAAGGTACCATGTTTGTGCTACCCCTTTGAGTTAGTAGGTAGCCAACTCTACCTTATCTTTCGATCTAACACCCATAATGGCCAATACCTTATAAGTCTCATCAATAAACACTTGTGGGTCTTCATCCACCCTTGACCCATAGACGTCCGATGGGCTCATCCTCATGAAGTCTCCCACCTGAGAAGTTGGTGTAGGAGCATGAGGGGCTTTGGCCCCTTGAGTGGCTTGGTTGCCCACAACTTGTGCAAGCAAAGTGAAGCCTCCCAAATCTCTCCATTAGCCGGTTATCCCTTGAGAGCGGGCTCTTCTTCCTTTTGGGTTGGGCATGATCAATTAGCATGTCAAAGAGCAATTATTAGGGGAAAAACTTACTTCAACTCTACAAGACAACTTAGAAAATAAAGAAGGGAAACATCTCTTAAAATGTCCCATAGCCTCCTACTCACAGTTATAGTGCATAACACAACCATGAATAAGACTCTAATAGATGTAGTGTGTTGGACTCTAAGGATCTAACAACATAGTGCTCTGATACAACCTTTGTCACGATCACAGCTTAGGGCCTAGATGTGATCGGTGAATAAGGAACCCGAAGTAACCCCAAATAAGTCTCATAGCACATCATTACACATACTTGGTCGCAGAAGCAATTAAAATAACAATAAGAAATAAAAATAAACTAGGGGAAATAGGGGCTAAGGATAAACTTCCACATCATAGACATCAAGGACAAGAGACTTAAGGATCGTATCATAGATACATAACATGTCCAACAACACCTCTACTACATAGATAAGAGCTGGGGCCAAGACAAAGCAATCGGGCTCACCCTCATAGTCAATACATAAGTCAAAGAGAAAGTCTTAATACATAACAAAATATCATATGTAACATCGCCAAAATAGAGGACTCGCCAACAAGCATGAGTGAAACCGTGCTAGCCATATGGGTGGAGATGCTCAAGCAGAGCTTTGGTTCCTACATGGTGAAATCATGTAGGAATAGAGTATGCGTTAGTACGTTGGAATGTATAAAATATGTGGAATGCAATGCAACAAGTGATAGGCAATAATTAAAATGCATAAATATTGCAAGAAGTAGTACATTAGAAACATGGCATGCATGAACAACACTTAAGGTAAAACATGCCTGTAAATCATGACCAAGGAATGTAACTCATTATGGAATAAATACTCATACCTTTCTTACTAATCTTTATGAAATATACCAAATGGCCACCACTTACCTTACGATATAACTCTTTCAGAGAGTGTTACCAATACCACTATCGTACAATATAGTCTTTTTGGTAGATAGTATAAGACATCCCTTACTTTATGATAAAACCATTTGGGTAGGAGCCGTGATTCATTCTACCTTACCGCATTACCTTTTCGATATAATGTCCACATCTTACAGTATGATCTTTTCGTGGGAACCATTAGTCTATATACCTTAGGGCATAACCTTTTCAGAAGGGTATCCATACCTTACGATAAAATTTTTTCGATAGGAACTATTAGTAATTCTACCTTACGGTATGTCCTTCTCGGTAGGGGGTCCATACCATATGATATGATCTTTTCGGTAAGAATCATTAGTCTATTTACCTTATGGCATGGCCTTTTCTGTAGAGATCACAGAACTAGCTCGTCATAACATTTCATTTCAAACAACAAGGGAAGACCTTCTCCATTTTCTCAAGAGCACAATAAACATGGAAACCCAATAATCTACTTGCAACACCATACGTACTCTTTCGTGAAAGTAACTCATATAAACATTCCTATCATCATCATATAGTCATCATATACGTACATTACTTCCATAATCATTTCATGGTCATGTAATCATCATATGACCATTCAACTCATAAGAGATGCATTGGACCTTCAATTCCTCAAGAATCTATAACCGGACATTTTATCAAACACTTAGAGGGTGTGTAATGCTATTGTAAAACCATGCAATTCAAGAGTGAAATCATGCTAGAAAACTCAATGTAAAATCGTCAATAGATACTTAGTAACACCCTCAAGAAATACACATATAAGCCCTTCATCAAATCCCACAATAGCTCTTAGATTCATAGCCCAAAACATAGTGAAACAGTCATAATTTCAAAAACCCCAACATAATGTGCAGTGATTTTTATAATAACTAAGACCTATGAGTAAATCAACTTTAAATAATGCAATTTTTAAGAAAAGAAAGATTGGGCATAATGGATGAAAGGAACCCATAAAAGAAAACCATATACCTTATCTTTGGAGATGAACTTAATGAAGATTAGAGATGGATACTTGAAGCTTGAAGGAGAACCTTAAGATCCAGATGACGGTTTGGCATTTGAATTTTGAGCGAAATATAAGACTAAGTGTTTGAGTAAGTATTGGGGAATGTCTTGTATGATATAAGGGTGAAATAAGGCCAAGTACAGAAATTTTCACGTGTGGGAAGACTTAGGCCCAAAACTTAAAATCCTTAGAACGAGATAGAAAAATGGATAAAATTTCACCCTATAACAACACTAGCGCATTGCTGGTGCAACGCGATAACCACTCTTGAAATCACATTTTGCTATTTTTGGATTTTGATACGGTTGCTCTAAATTGGTGTTAGACTTTTTTCCTCCTAAACAAGAATATGAAGTTGGATTTTTGATATCATGCATGTATTTCGAGATATATGGAAACAAAAATTCCAGGCACTTTTGAGGCACAATTTAGAGCACTTTTTGGGGTCATTACACTTCAATTGAAGAATGATAGGATCTCACTCTTTCTTTTCGTACATATCTACAAACAATGATGAAGTAGACCCATTTTAAAAATTAACTCCTCCCTCATCATTCTCCTCAAGTTGAACTCCCAATCAAACTAAGTGATGTACTTCTTTTGCCAACTCTTTCTTTACTTCCTCAATATGGGCAGTGCTACCTATTGCCAACCTGCTAAGAGAGTTAGCAATAATATTAGCTTTACCTGGATACTCGAGAATGCTCATATCATAATCGATAAGAAACTCCAACCATCTCCTTTGTCGCATGTTGAGCTCTTTCTAACTAAAGACGTACTGCCAGCTCTTGTTGTCAGTAAACACATCCACATACACTCCATACATGTAGTAGTTGTCAGATTTTAAGCACAAACACCATCACTACTAACTCAAGATCGTGGGTTGGATAGTTCCTCTCATGAACCTTAAGTTGTCTAGAAGCATAAGTTATCACCTTCATTAAATGCATCAGCACACATCCCAATCCAACTCTCGAGGCATCACAATAGATTACAAAATCTTTTGACCTATCGGGCAAGCTTAAAATGGGAGCAGTAGTCAGTCTAGTCTTCAACTATTGGAAACTATTCTCGCATTCATCGGACCACTGAAACTTGACCTTTTACTAACTCAGTTTAGTCAATAGTGCGGATAAGGACAAAAACTGACCAACAAATCAGCAGTAATAGCCTACCAACCCCAAGAAACTTTTTATTTCCATTGGAGAGGTTGTTCAGGGCCAGTTCTTAACCACTTGAATCATTTGGGCATCCACTCGAATTGAAATGCCCCCAGAAAATGTGCTTCGAAAATGCCGATAATCGTAATTTTCATATATCTCAAAAGTCATGTATGCAATCGAAAACTCAACTTCATATTCTCGATCAGGGGGAAAATTGAGTGGAAAATGAGGATAACTCATATTTTAGAGGAACCATAGTGAAAAATAATTTTCACTAATTTTTCAGATACCGATGGCTGTACGTGTTTGGTCCGCGACGCAGACCCATAGTGGACTAGTATTGGATTTTCCTTGTTTTCTGTTTCAGCTCAAGGACATTGGTGTCATGTCCTAATGCCAATTTACATGTGAAATCTCCCATACATAGTCATTTCAACTCTATATCACTCAAAAACCCTCTCAAAACCTCTCCAACACTTTACAATTCCCATCCAAATCCAAGGATTTCAAGCTCACCTTGGATCTTAAGAACTCAATACAACCTTCAAGCCTCCTTCAAAGATTACATTAAGGAATCCCCAAATTTAGGTATATGGGATTCATCCATTGGGCCCTTTCACCCATGGATCCCAATATTTCTTTTCATGAAAATTGCATGATTCCGAGTTGTATTACCCATGGGTATCTTTTATTATGAATTATGAGCATGAATCATGTTGGGGTTTTATAAAATAATGACTGATTATGCATGACTATCTATTTCAAGCTTATACAATGATTTGGTAATATCTATTGAAACTACGCAAGTTTCGAGCTATGAAACTATGATCTAGTATGAGTTTTGATGATGGATTTCAAGGAAACCTATATGATGGTTTTACTATAATGTCAAGTCACGAATTCTTAAGTTATTGATAATCTATTTCATGATTTACAAGTCAAGTCACTTTATGATGATTAAGGGCTTTCAAGTATGTAGTGAATTCATGAAATTATCTATGATTTTACAAGTTACAAGTTGTGCCCTATTTCAACAATTTTACCTATTGTGAGCCATTCATGTTTAAGCAAGGGTTCATGTATGGTTATGATCTACTCTCATGTTTCAAGTTAGGCTCACTAATAGAGGTCAAGCATGTTTGAAGAGCTACTATGGTCATATTTCATGTATCTTAAAAGTTATACAAGTTATTATTATTACAACTATTACATGTGATTCGACTTAGCACCGATTGAGGCTAAAAATGGGGGCTCGACTTAAGGGCTCCTTATATAAAGTCTTTTTTCTCTAAACTATTTGCCACGATAGGATTATGATTAATATCCTTGTTATACTAGTAGATCCATCTAGTCATGTTATCATGTTTGATTTACCTTGGCCAGTAGATCACACCTAGCTGAGGGGTGTCATGCCTGTTCCCCCTTGACGAGAGGTGTCATGCCTTAGATTCCAAGTTGTAGTTACTTGATCTATATTGATTGAGGTTTCTTCCCACACATGTGTGCACCATCTATACTATGCAAGTTGAATGATTTACAAGCATATTTTACTTCAAGCTTTGGCCATATTTGTCCTATTGAGATTATACTTGTCTATTGCTTTTGATAATGCATTTTGATTATATTGGTTTATGTTTTGTCATGTTGCATCCTGCATATTTAGTACGTTCAAATGTACTAATGCGTACTCTAGCCTACATGATATTACCATGTAGGGACCGGAGCACCACTTGATCATCCTCCTCATGGCTAGTTGATACTTTGGAGATGAGCTTTGGTGAGTTCTCAAGTCTGAGGACACTATCTACCTTATTCTTGTTGTTTTCAGACTTCTTTAAGTTGAACACTTGTTATTATGAGGGTGATCCCGGAGAGTGTCTTGGCGCCCGCTCCATTTCGTGTTAGAGGTGTTGTTGGATATTTTGTTGTACTTATGCTATGAGCTTGACTCTGTGCTTTAATGGTTAACAAAGACTTCCCTTAGTCCCGCTTCCCTTTATATTATATCTCTTGTTGTTGTTTACTTTGCCTCCGCGACCAAGGATGTTTGATTGATATGCTAAGAGGCTTGTTTGGGTCCCTTCGAGTTCCCATTCACCATGTCACGTCTAGGCCCTAGATTTGGGTCGTGAAAAACATAGTATCAGAGCACTTGGTTGTTAATGATTCTCGCAATCCAACACACCGCGTCGATTAGACTCTTATTCATGGTTGTGAAGCGCACCACAACTATTAGTAAGAGGCTGTGAGGAGTTTTAGGAGATATTACCCTTCTTCATGATCCATGTCGTGCTTTAGAAGTTATGATAAGGCTTCTTCCCCTAACAAATTCTCTTTGCTCTTCTAGGTTATGCCGATTCCAAGAGGGAGACTAAGGAGAGCCAGTGCACCCAAGGAGCAACCGACCCCTCCCGCTCCTCAAGCTCCTCAAGGTGGAGGGATAGGCCAAGATGAGTTCTGAGATGCTATTGCAATGGTGGCTTATGCTATGACCATCCAAATCAAACAAGGGGACCAAGCTCCTCATGCTTCTAGTCTGACTTATTAGGTGAGGGATTTCACAAGAATGAACCCACCAGAGTTCCATGGGTCCAAGATGGATGAGGATACCTAAGAGATCATGGATGAGGTGTACAAGGTGCTATCCATCATGAGGGTCAATTTGAAGTAAACCGCGGAGTTAGCAACCAACCAACTTAAAAGGGTGGCTCAAATTTGGTTTACACAATAGAAGTTGGAGAAAGGGAATGATAATGTTATCCCATGGGAATAGTTCAAAGTTACATTCCTCAACTTGTTCTTTCTTATCGAACTAAGAGAGGCTAAGATTAAGGAGTTTATGAACCTTAAGCAAGGTTTAATGAGTGCGAGGGAGTAATCCCTCAAGTTCAACCAACTCTCCAAGTATGATCCATAATTGGTTGCTAAACCTAGATCAAGGATGAAAAAATTTGTGTCGGGAGTGCCCGACTTGGTTAATGAGGAGTGTCGTACCACCATGCTTGTGAGTGATATGGATTTTTCCCGCCTCATGACATATGCCGAACATCTAGAGGTGGAAAAACTTAGAAAAAGAAGAAGTGATGAGTCCAAGAGGGTTCTTTTTAAAGGTGGTTTCCAAGGTTCCAAGGGTGGCCAGTTTCCTGAAGGACACAAGTTCCAAGGCCAAGAGTCTTCCAATGCTCCTAACATGAGGTTTACCAATGATAGGGTGACCAACCCAAAATAACAAGGTGGTAATGGAGGAATGACGAATCCTAGATGCCCAAGGTGTGAAAGGAATCATAGTGGTCCATGTTTGACGAACTCTAATGCTTGCTTTGGTAGTGGTGAAATAGGTCAAGGTTATTGATTGTCCTCATGCTCAAAACAAATTAGAGATGGTCGTCCACAAGGACAAGGTGCAAATACGGGTCAAAATGAAAGAAAAGGCCAACAAGAGGGTGCTCCAAGTCAAAATAGATTTTATGCTCTTCAAGGGAGGCAAGGGGTGGATGAAGTGCCCAATGTCATCACCGGTATGTTAAAGATTTTTTATTTTGATATATATGCATTGATTGATCCGGGTGCCGCTCTTTCTTTCGTTACTACTTTTGTTGCCAAAAAGCTTTCTGTAGTCCCGAATTGTTGTGTGAACCTTATGAAATGTCAACCCCCGTTGGTGAATCTATTGTTGCTAGAAGAGTCTATAAAAATTATCCCATGTTCATATTGCATAAAGTCTTGCCTTGTGATTTTGTTGAGTTAGATATGGTGGATCTTGATGTCATTCTTGTGATGGATTGGTTGCATGTATATTATGCTTCTATTGATTGTAGAACCCGTAGGGTTAAATTCCAATTCCTCAATGAGCCTATCCTTGAGTGGGAACTTCATGATGTGGTGGTCAAGGGTAGATTTATTTCTTGTCTTAAAGCCCAAAAGTTGATTTCTAAGGGTTAGCTCTATCATCTTATGAGGGTTAGGGATGTGGAGGCCAAAGTCTTTCCTATTGAGTCGGTTCCAGTGTTTAATGAGTTCCTTAATGTCTTTTCCATTGAGCTTCTTGGTGTTCCTCCCGACAGGAAAATAGAGTTTGGTCTAGACCTCCTTCCTGATACTCAAGCAATTTTTGTTTCACCTTAACATATGGCCCTGATGGAGTTAAAAGAGTTGAAGGAGCAATTGAGGGATTTATTTGAAAAGGGTTTCATTAGGCTTAGTAAGCCACCTTGGGGTGCATTGGTGTTATTTGTGAAGAAAAAGGATGGTTCTCTTAGAAGGTGCATTGATTACCGACAACTTAATAGAGTCACCATAAGCAACAAGTACCGTCTACCAAGGATTGATAACCATTTTGATCAACTTCAAGGGGCTAGTCACTTCTCTAAGATTGATCTTTAGTCTGAGTATTACCAAGTGAAAGTGAGGGCGTGTGATATTCCCATGATGGCTTTTTGGACTAGGTATGGGCACTTTGAGTTTGTGGTTATATCCTTTGGGCTGACTAATGCACCAACAATTTCTATGGATCTTGTGAATAGGGTCTTTAAACCCTAACTTGACTTGTTCGTTGTGGTCTTTATTAATGATATCTTGCTTTTGTTGCAAATCTTGAGGGAGGAGAAGTTGTATGCAAAATATGAAAAATGTTAGTTTTGGTTGAAAGAAGTTGCTTTACTAGGGCATGTGGTGTCGGGTGATGGCATTAAGATGGATCCAAAGAAGATGGAGGTCATTAGAAATTGTCCTAGACCTTTGACTCCGTTGGACATTAGATGTTTCTTGACTTTGGCAGGTTATTACTGAAGGTTTGTAAATGGTTTCTCTTCTGTTTCTTCTCCTATGAAAAATTTGATCCAAAAGAAGGCGAAATTCGTGTTGACCAATGAATGTGAAAAGAGTTTTTAAACCTTGAAAGGTAAGCTTGTCTCCGCTCCTATCTTGGCTCTACCATAAGGGTTGGAATGATTTGTTGTATATTGTGATGCCTCAAGAATTGGTTTGATGTATGTTTTGATGCAAAATGGTGAGGTGATAGCATATACCTCTAGGCAACTTAAGGTGCACGTGAAGAATTATCCCACCCGTGATTTTTAATTGGCGATCGTGGTATTTGATTTGAAAATTTGGCGTCACTACTTTTATGGGGTTCATGTTGATTTGTTTACCAACCACAAAAGTCTCCAATATGTGTTCACCTAAAAAGATCTTAACTTGAGACAAAGAATGTTCTTAAAGCTCCTTAAAGATTAAAATATGAGTGTGCATTATCACCCTAGGAAAGCTAATGTTGTGGCCGATGCTCTAAGTAGGGAGTCTATGGGTAGTCTAGCCCATGTTAATGATGGTGGCAAAGAGGTGGCTAGAGAGGTTCACTGGTCGGCTAAATTGGGGTTAGGTTGGATGAAATTGATAATGGTGGTGTAGTGGTTGTTGATAGTTCTAGGACTTCTTTGGTTGAGGAGGTAAAGGCAAAACAAGATCTTGACCTTGCATTGTTAGAGTTGAAGGCCTTAGTGAAGGATAGTAAAGTGGAAGTTTTCTCCCAAGGGGGAGATGGTTCCCTTAGGTACCAAGGTAGATTGTGTATACCAAATGTGGTTGATTTGAAAGAATTGATCTTGAAGGAGGCCCACAATTCATCCTATTCCATTCACCCCAGTTCTACAAAGATATATAGAGACTTGAGTGAGCTGTATTGGTAAGGTTGTAGGAAGAGGGGGAAATTGCCAAGTTCATATCCGGATATCACAATTGCCAACAAGTCAAAATCGAACATCAAAGGTTAGGTGGCCTAGCCCAACATAGAGATCCCTTTTGAAAAGTGGGAAGAGATCAACATGGATTTTATGGTTGGGTTGCCTAAGAGTAGGAAATATTTTGACTCTATTTGGGTTATTGTGAGTCAAATGACAAAGTCGGCTCACTTCCTACCGGTCAAAACTACATATGGTGCCAAAGATTATGCCATGCTCTACATTCATGAGTTGGTTAGATTGCATGGGGTGCCCTTTATCATTTCGAATTATGGTGCTCAATTCACTTCTCACTTTTGGAGGTCCTTCCTAAGAGGTCTAGGTACCAAGGTCAAGCTTAGCATGACCTTTCACCCTCAAACGGATGGTCAAGCCGAGAGGACTATCCAAACTCTTGAATATATGCTTAGAGCTTGTGTCTTGGAGTTTAAGGGTAGTTGGGATAAATAGCTTCCACTCATTGAGTTTACTTACAATAATAGCTACCACTCAAGCATTGATATGGCTCCCTTTGAAGCTCTTTATGGTAGGTGTTGTAGATCCTCCGTTGGGTGGTTTGAAGTGGGGGAGATGGCTTTGCTAGGTCCAAATTTGGTCATGGAGGCCATGGAGAAGGTGAGGTTGATAAGGGAGAGATTGAGAATAGCCCAAAGCAGACAAAAGTACTACTCTAATGTGAGGAGAAGAGATTTTGAGTTTAAGGTTAGTGATTGGGTTTATTTGGAAGTATCACTTATGAAGGGCGTAGACCGATTTGGCAAAAAGGTGAAATTGAGCCAAAGGTTTGTAGGTCCTTATAAAGTTTTGAGGGTAGTGGGTAAGGTTGCATATGAGTTGGAGTTTCCTATGGAGATGAATATGGTTCATCTGGTCTTCCATGTGTCCATGTTGAGAAAGTGTGTGGGTGACCCAAGTGTTATGGTGCCCTTGGAGATGTGGGTGTTGTAGAAGATTATTTGACCTATGAGGAGGTTCCGATGGAAATTTTGGATAGACAAGTAAAGAGGTTGAAAAACAAAGATGTAGCTTTTGTCATGGTCCTTTGGAGGAATCAACAAGTTGAAAGTGCCACATGGGAAGTCGAGGTGGACATGAGAAAGCAATGCCCATGTCTCTTCCATTCTACTCAAGCCGAAGGTAAAAGTTTAAGTACCCTATATGATTTCAAGTCCTAAGTTTCATCCCTTGTGTAATTTTGCATGCATCCATATTTATGTTGACAAGTTTATGGTGATTTTTTACATTTATATTGAGATTTTTGAAAATGATATTTAAATACATTTGTTGCATTAGTGTCGGGCTAAAATCGTCATGATCACTTCTCTCATTCATGTTTCTTTGACATTTGGTGATGAATGTTCCCAAGAGGGAGATATTGAAACAACCCAAGAAAATGTGCTTCAGAAAGGCCCATAATCGTAATTTTCATATATCTCAGAATTAATGCATGATATTGAAAATCTGACTTCATATTCTCGATCAATGGGCAAAATTGATTGTGAAATGGGTATAACCCAAACTTTAGAGGACCTATAATGAAAAATAATTTTCACTAATATTTTGCAAAACAGTGGTTGTATGCATTTTGTCCACGATGCGGACCCATTGCAGACTAGTATTGGATTTTCCTTGCTTTCTGTTTCGGCTTAAGGACATTATGGTCATGGACCCATGCCCATTTACATGTGAAATCTCCCATACTTAGCCATTTTTCAACTCTATATCACTCAAAAACACTCTCCAAAACCTCTCCAACAAATTATTAAATTCTCATCAAAACCCAAGGATTTCAAGCTCACATTGGATCTTAAGAACTCAATCCAAGTTCCAAGCGTCCTTCAAAGTTTACCTCAAGGAATCCCCAAATTTATGTATGTGGGTTTTTTCCAATGGGTCCTTTCACCCATGTAGCCCAATCTTTCTTTTTATTGAAATTGCATGATTTCAATTTGTATTACCTATGGGTATCTTTTATTATGAATTGTGAGCATGAATCATGTTGGAATTTTATGAAATAATGATTGATTATGCATTACTATCTATTTCAAGCTTATGCCACGATTTGGTTATATCTATTGAGACTATGCATATTTTGAGCTGTGAAACTATGACCTATTATGAGTTTTGACGATGTATTTCAAGGTAACCTACATGAAGATTGTACTACATGTTGGTGGGTTGATTTGCATTAAGTTTACTTATCCTATTTCACTCTTGAATTGCATAATTTTGAACAAGTATCATGAATCCACCATGTGTTTGATAAAATGTCAAGTCAAGAATTCTCAAGTTATTGATGATCTATTTTATTATTTACAAGTTACAAGTTATACCCTACTTCAAGGATTTTACCTCTTGTGAGCCATTCATGTTTAAGCAAGGGTTCCTGTATGGTCATGATCTACTCTCATGTTTCACGTAAGGGTCACTAATAGAGGTCAACCATATTTCAAGAGCTACTCCTGTCATGTTTCATATTTCTTACAAGTTATAAAGTTATGATTATTTCAAGTATTCTGTGGGATTCGACTTAGCATCGATTCAGGCTTAAGATGGGGGCACGACTCAAGGGGTCATTATATAAAGTCTTTTGTCTCTAAAATATGTGCCACCATAGGATTATGTTTAATACCCTTGCTATACTAATAGATCGATCTAGTCATGTTATCATGTTTGGTTTGCTTTGGCAAGTAGACCACACAAAGTCGGGGGGTGTCGTGGCCATTCCACCTTGCCAAGGGGGTATCATGCCTTAGATTCCAAGTTGTAGCTACTTGGTCTATGTTGGTTGGGGTCACTTCCCACACATGTGTACACCATATATACTGTGTAAGATGAATGATTTACAAGCCTGTTTTACTTCAAGCATTGGTCGTACATTCCATATTGAGATTATACTTGTCTATTGCTTATGATGATACATTTTGACTATATTGGCTTATGTCTTGTTGCATTGCATCCTACATACTTAGTAGATTCAAAAGTACTAACTCATACTCTATGCCTACATGATATTACCATGTAGGGACTGGATCACCACCTTATCATCCTCTTCATGGCTAGTTGATACTTTGGAGATAAACTTTGGTGAGTCCTGAAGCCAATCAATGCTAAGGATCAAATCAAAATCAGTAATCTCTAACTCAACCAAATCAATGATAGTATCCCTATGATGAATGGACACTACACAAGCTCTATAGACTCTCTCAAATTGAATAGACTCACCCAAGGGAGTAGAAATATCAAAGGGGTCAAGAAGACTCTCAGGATTCCATCAAATTTGTTAGCCACATAAGGAGTTACAAAAGATAGTGTGACACCAGGATCCATCAACATTTAAATTTCCATAGAAAAGACTCTAATCATACCCATCACAACCTCTAGGGAGGTCTCCTGATCATGTCAACTACCCATGGTATACAAATGGTTTATAGCTCCGCTTGTGCTTGACATACTACCTCTCTGGTTTCCTTTTGTTGGCGAGGCTTGTGCAGAAGACTGAGCTCGGCCAGCTCATTTTGGACAATTCTCTGATAGTGACCTGCTTGACCACACTTGTAGCATACATCACTCTCCTCACGACATTTTCCCAAGAGTAATTTACCATACTCTCCACATGCTGGTTTACCTAGTGAACCTTGAGCCACACAGGCTTGTCACTGAGATCCATGGGCTCTAACATTCTAGACCGTTGCACATTCCTAATCCTGGCCGTTGGCGCACTAGCAGATGCTGGTACTAGAAATTTGTTACCATTACCTCTCTTTCCAACCTCATGTATAGATGTTTCTGCTTTATTTCTTATGAACTTCTCTCTATTATGTTGCCTCTCCACATCAGCTTGTTGCACAAAAACCATCAATCTCCCTATATCCATGTCACCATAAGCATTACTTCTCTCTCATTTATCTTTGGCCCTCTATTCAACCCATCAACATACATCCCCATCCTCCCCTTCATATCAGCAACTATGTATAGAGCATATCGAGACAGTTGAGTAAACTTCAACCCATGCTCTTGCATAGTCATAGAGCCCTGTTTCAAGTCCAAGAATGCTCTTACCATAATCTCTCTTTGTTCTCTTGGGAAGAAGTGCTCCATGAAATCTTCCTCAGACATTGCCCAAGTCAGCACTGGGGAATCCTCTCCTCTGCGCTTATTCCATTGATCATACCAAAGTCTGGCCACACCCTTGCGTTGGTAAGAAGATAGTTCCACTCTGTCACCATCAGTCACATGCATCACTTGGAATACTTTTTGAAGCTCCTTGAAATAGTTCTTAGGATCCTCTATGGATGCAGATGCTGGGAACTTAGGCGGATTCATCCGCAAGAATTCCTGGACCCTAGATGTGTCATAAGCCTCAGCTTTGAAGACCTCATCTTGTGGGGGCTGCAATATGCGGAAAGCTGGATTCACGAGCTCCTCATGCCCTTGAGGCTCAGGTGGGTTGACATTCAGTCCGGTGGGACATCCTCTACATCTGACGGCTCTTTTGGGAGGCATGATCACAACTCTACAATGCGCAAAGCACGAATAAAAATAGAACTTTCATAGAGCATAACTCCATTGCACGATTAAGAACTTGAAAGAAGTGAAATAATTCCTAAGGTCCTATAACCTCCTTCTTATCAAGTGTGGTCGAAAACACACCCAGAAACAAGAATCTGCTAAACACGGCTTCATAGACTCCCTAGGACACTTAAACACATGCTCTGATACCAAGTTTGTCATGCCACGGGAGGAGAGCCAAGTCGTGGCCAGTACCTAGAGACTATTGATAGTCTTCAAGCGAAGAACTTGGCCTCATCATATTCATTCATTCATACATTTTACTAATCAGTGGAAGAAAAATGAAAAGTAAATGAGAACATCTTATCATCAAGTCTCAAAACAATAATATAATAGAAGAAGACTAGTAGAAAGAACTATCTTACAATCTTAACAATTAACATTTGGCTCTAGTCTATGAAGCCTCTATCACTATCAGGTGGTGTCAATGACAGACCCATTGCTACCTCAATCAATAATATTCTAATAAATATCTAACTCTAAAGTAAGATGAAAATAATATAATGAATCCTCCTGAGTATGGGAGGCATACCAATTAGCTGAACGTCCTAGATCCTCAATGATGCACCTATTGATGATCTCTAATCCTTGTATCTATATGATAAAATGATGCAATGCCAAATGACAGTAGTACGTGGAATGTACGGTATGTAAAATAGCTAAATGAAATAGAAATGGATAGAAAACATGGAACAACCATCAACTCAGAATAATAAAAATCAACATGTCAAGTATCTATCTAAAGCAAGAATAAAGAGTAGATAAATGACCCCTCTAACCCATCAGATCTCAACAATCAAATAGATTCATCTAGGAGGGACTCACCTCAACTCATATCATCTCATCTAGATTTAGAGTACATGGTCTGGGAACTTCTTAGGAGTTTGTCTTATCCGACAACAATCAGTTATGAGCTAGTGACTGTACAACATTCATGCTAATGTTGCCGCAGCCGTTCCATACTTTCTAGGTAGGGAACAAATCAAAACATAATGGACAGATCCAAAAGGGAGACATCAATCTATAAGTCCTCTATTGTTTCAAGGACCTCTAAACAAATGGGACCTCAATGTAATATGGTGTGATGGTCCTAATCCTCACCTACGCTTGGCTACAAAGTTTGACGAGTGCGAGTTAGATTAACTATTACTCTTTTAGTGCTCGATACTCTTTTCTTGACTCGATGCTCATAAAACAATCCATCCAATCAAACTATCTCGATCAACTCATATCAATCAACCTCGTAGAGGCTTGCATCATTCAATCAGTCTCATAGAGACTCCAATCATACTATTAGTTCATCTCTCAATCAATAGTCCAAGACTTAGAACAATCATTTGAGAACAATCGCATAGACAAGCATTAGAGCTCATTTGGGAAGACTCATGGGCCTTCAAATACTATCAACCAATCATCATTCTCACATTCACAATGACAATCACAATCGACATTCTCAATCAAGGATCTAGACTCAATCTGTATCTTCATTCATGCAATCTTTATGAAATTTATAAATGGGGTTCATGCAATGATTTATGTAAAAATATCCAATTCAAGAAAAGAGTTTATGATGATCATCAACATACGAATAAACATGTAATAATATAAATTTTTCTAAGAATTAAATCAAGAATTATGCATGTAAACTCATGGAATTTCAACTCTTTTCTAAGACAACCTACGGGGCACATGAGAGGACAATCTCATTCTTTTATTTTAGCCTTACATACCTAGGATGAAGCTTTACCAATCAACCTTTAATATTTTCCTTGAATTCTTCAATCTATGCTTCAATGTTCTCTTCCCTAAAGCCCTAGTCTTAGTATTTAGAAAAGGACTTAAGATGGAGTTTTAGACCCTATTTATGCATCAAAACGACTTAATTTGATCATCTTTTGAGTTTCTGAGGGGTTGGAAATTGATCAAAATGTCCCTCAAATTAAAAAGAAAAATTCCACTCGGAAAATATGCAGTCCGCATCATAGACTGGACGTGCACATATAAAAACTTTATTCGAAAATTTTCTAAAGGAGTTTTCCAATTCTTGTCAAAAAAATTAAAAAAACTAGGAGTGTTTGTTCGTGTCCCAAATGCTTGGCGCGCATCAACACAGGAAATCATTTTGGATCAAAAAATTATTTTTTGCTTAAAAATTGAATAAGAAAATTTTTCGCTCAATTTTCATGCTAATCACAATCCATCCTCAGATTTCCAAACAGAGCATAAGAAGATGTGTTACGAGCACATCTATACTCTAAGGATATTTTGATAATTTTACCGGGTGTTATATCATCTCCTCGTTGGGATCGTTCATCCTTGAATGATGAGTAAAGATGGATATCAAGGCACGAATAGACTCAAACTCATCTCAACATTCACATCTATCAGTAAAACGTTTGACTCCTCATCACTATCAACAATCTCTATTCGGACTCAATGATAGACGTAACAAATAAAGAATAGATCAATCAATTAGTGAAAGGTAAGGAAATTACCTTCAACATTCTCATTATTTGGCACGAATAGGTGCGGATATTTTTATTTCATGTCTTCCTCAGCTTTCTATATGGCCTCCTCAATGAATTAATATCTCCACGGGACTTTAACTGAGGCTATCAATTTGGTTCACAACTTGCGAATCTAAAGATCGAGGATTTGGACCAGAATTTCTCCGTAGGTCAGGCTATCCTTCACCCCAATACTTTTCATCGGGATCACCAAGTTAGAATCTCCTAAGAACTTCTTCAACATCGAGACGTGGAACACTAGATGAATATCGTGTAACTTAGAAGGCAACTCTAACTCATAAGAAACCTTCCTAATCCTCTTCACAATATGATAAGGCCCAATATAACGTGACTCAATTTACCATTCTTTACAAATCTCATGACACCCTTCATAGGTGACATTTTAAAGTATACCCAATCGTTTACCTCAAACTCCAAACCTCTCCACCTCACATCGGTGTAGGAGTTTTGGCAAATCTGTGTGGTTTTCAATCTTTCTTAATGACCTTAACCTTCTTCATTGATTAGTGGACAAGATCAGGCCTAATCAACTCCGTTTCTCCAACCTCGAACCACCCAATTGGTGATGTACATCTCCTCCCATACAAATCTTAGTAGGGAGCCATTTGAATGCTTGCATGATAACTGTTGTTATAGCCATATTCAATCAACAGTAAGTGATCATCCCAATTTCCCTTGAAACCAAGAACATAGGCTATCAACATATTTTCTGATATCTAAATGGTATGCTATGCCTGGCCATCTATCTGTGGATGAAAGGCTGTGCTCAGATTCACTTTGGTATCCTATCCTTTCTTAAGCGATCTCCAAAATTGGGAGGTGAATTGAGCTCCTCTGTCCGAGATGATGGACAAGGGAACTCCATGCAACCTTACAATCTCTTGGATGTACAACTTAGCATACTTCTCCATAGTGTTGGTTGTCTTAACCATTAAGAAGTGAGATGATTACTCATCCTATCCACGATCACTCATATCAAATCATATTGCTTTTGAAACCTCGGTAGACTAACAATTAAGTATATATTAATCATCTACCCACTTCCACTCAGGAATCTCGATGTTCTGAGCAAATCCACATGGCTTTTTATTCTCAACCTTCACTTGCTAACAATTGAGGCACTTTGAAATGAATTAAGCAATATCCATCTTTATTCCACTCCACTAATAGACTTCTCCCAAGTCGTGGTATGTTTTGGTAGAGTTAGGATGAATGGAATGTCTATTACTATGAGCTTCAGTAATGATTCTGTCTCAAATACCATCAACATCTGGAACACACAATCTGCTCTAGTATCTCAGCACTCCATCTTCCCCTTTGGAGAAGGCCATCACTTTCTATTTATGGACAACCTCCTTTAATTGGAGAATGAGAGGATCTCGGTCTTACTTTTCTTTCATATCTACCACCAAAGATGAAGTAGATCCATTCTGAACATTAATTCCTCCCACATCATTGCCCTCAAGTAACCGCCAATTGAGCTAAGCGATGCATTTCTTTTGCTAACTCCTTCTTTACTTCCTCAATATGAGTTGTGCTACCCATTGACAACTTGCTATGGGTGTTAGCAATAATGTTAGCTTTACCTGGATTGTAGAGAATGCTCATGTCATAATCCCTGAGCAACTCAAACCATCTCCTCTATCGCAAGCTAAGATCTTTTTAACTGACGATGTACAACCAACTCATGTGGTTGGTGAACATATTCACATGCACTCCATACAAGTAGTGGCGCCAGATTTTTAAGTGCAAACACCACCTCTACCAACTCAAGATCATGGGTTGGACAGCTCCTCTCATGAACCTTAAGTTGTCTTGAAGCATAGGCTATCACATTCCACTCTGCATCAGCACACATCCCAATCCAACTCTCAAGGCATCATAATAGATTACAAATTTTTTGTCCCATCGGGCAAGCTAGATTTTCATACAACTCATGATCCTTAAGTGTTTAGTGAACAATTATGATGTAATTTGCATGCTCTTTCTCATCTCACGAGTATACCAGAATGTCATCGATAAACACAGTCACAAACATATCAACATACTTTCTGAACACCTTGTTCATCAAACCTGTAAAAGCTGCAGGTGCATTCGTCAACACAAAGGACATGACAGAGAGCTCAAAATGGCCATATCTACTACTAAACGTTGTCTTTTGGATATCACATTCCCTCACTTTCAACTGATGGTAGCCGGATCTAAGATCTAACTTTGAGAAATTAAAGGCACCCTGAAGTTGGTCAAACAAATCATCTATCTTTGATGTGGAAATTTATTCTTTATTGTCACCTTGTTTAGTTACCTACAGCCAATACACATTCTAAGGGACCCATCTTTATTTTGCATGAATAGGACAGGGGCACCCCAAGGAGAAAAACTCGGCCTTATGAAGTCCTTCTCTAACAAGTCTTTTAATTGTTCTTTCAATTCTTTCAACTTAGTAGGGGCCATCCTATAAGATGGAATTGAGATAGGTTGGATATTGGGTAGAACATCGATCCCAAAATCAATCTCCCTATTAGGAGGGACTCCAGGCAGATTGTTGATAAACACTTTTGGAAACTCATTTACGATCGGGACTGACTCAAGAGTAGGAGACTCAACATCATCAAATTTCACTCGCACGAGGTGATTGAGACAAACCTTAGCAATTATATTTCTGGCTCTAAGATATGAGATAAACTTTCCTTTAGGTGCTACAGAATTACCCTTCCACTCAACAATCGATACATTCAAAAATTGGAACTTAACAGTTCTGGCTCTACAATCGACATTAGGATAACAAGCCTGAAGCCAATGAATGCAAGGATCAAATCAAAATCATTCATATCTATCTCAACCAAATTAATGATAGTATCCCTATGATGAATGGAAACTACACAAGCTCTATAGAATCTCTCAACTCGATGGACTCACCCACGGAAGTAGAAACATCAAAGGGCTTATGAAAACTCTCAGGGGTCCTATAAAATCTATTGGCCACATAAGAAGTTACAAAAGATAGTGTGGCACTAGGATCCATCAACACATAACAATTAATAGAAAAGTCTCGAATCATACCTATCATAACATATGGGTAGTTCTGTTGATCATGTCGACCACCCATGGTATACAGATAGTTTGTCACCCCGATTGCACCTAAGGTAGTACCTCTATAGCTTCTTTCAGCTGGGCGGGGATGGTGCAGAAGATTGATCCCAGTCATCTCACTTTGAAAAGTCTCTCTTATAGTGACCCACTTAGCCACACTTGTAGAATACATCATTCCCCTCATGATATTTCCCCAAGTGCAATTTACCACACTTGCCACATATTGTCTTACCCAGTGAACCTTGAGCAACACTGGCTTGTAACTGAGATCCATGGGCTCTAACATTCTGGGACCTCTGCTTATTCCTGATCCAAGGTGTTGGTCACTAGTTGATAATGGTGCTGGAAATCGGCTACCATTACCGCTCTTATCAACCTCATGGCTAGATGTTTTTGCTTTCTTGCTTCTGAACTCTTGTTTATCATGTTGCCTGTCCTCATCAACTTGTTGCGCAAAAGTCATCAATCTCCCTATATATATGTCACTCACAAGCGTTCCTCCCCTCCTATCCCTCTTTCGCCTCTAATTTAACCCATCAATATTCATTCCCATTCTCCCCCTTATATCAACAACCATGTCCAGAGCATATCTAATGCAAAGTCATAGAGCCCTTTTTCATCTTCAATAACTCTTTTACCTTAGCCTCTCTTCATTCTCTTGGGAAGAAGCGCCCCACGAAAGTTGCCTCAGATATTGCAAAAGTCAGCACTATGGCATCCTCTCCTCTACCCTTCTTCCATTGATCATACCAAAGTCTGGCCACATCTTTGAGTTAGTAAGCAACCAGTTCCACTCTGTCAACATCAGCCACATACATCACTTGGAATACTTTCTAAAGCTCCTTTACGTAGTTCTTAGGATCCTCAGTGGATGCAGACCCCGTGAACTTAGGCGGATTCATCCGCAAGAATTCCTGGACCCTAGATCTGTTATACGCATCCTGTCGACCTGCTCCTTGTCTTATAGCAGGTGTTGTGATAGCCTAGGAGAGAGTTTTTATAGCCTAGCGTAGCTTAGCATTGGAGACCTCATCTTGTGGGGGCTGCTCTACAGGGATAGCTGGGTTCACGAGCTCCTCATGACCTTGAGGTTCAAGTGGGTTGACGTCGGATATCCTCTATCTCTGATGGCTATTTCGAGAGGCATGATCATAATTCCACAACATGCAAAGCACGAATTAGAATAAACTTTCATAGAAAATAACTCCATCCCATGATTCAGAACATGTAAGAAGTGAAATAATTCCTATTGTCCAATAGCCTCCTTCTTATCAAGTGTGGTCGACAACACACCCATAAACAAGATTCTGCTAGACAAAGCTTTATAGACTCCCTAGGACACTTGAACTCGTGTTCTGATGCCAAGTTTGTCACGCACCGTGAGGGGAACCAAGACGTGGTCGACACCCAGAGACTATTGCTAGTACCCAAGCAAACCACTTGGCCTCACGCATTCATTTATTTACATTCAACAATCAGTGGAAGACAAAAGAAAAGTAAATGGGCACATTGATGTGCTGTCAAAATACAACACATTTGATGCCTAAAACAAGGAATTTTGTGAGTTCTTAATGCAACTTTTATGGTTTTTATGTGTTTTTGTGTTTTTACTGCAGAAAAGGTAGGTTGACATGATTTTGGAGAAAAATTGTAGATTTTGCTGAAGTGCAGAACATACGAGCTCACCTATGAGTCGCAGCGCAAGCAATGAGTCGTAGGGTAATCTCACATCTAGAAACAAATAGAAAAAATCAAATATCTGCCAAGTGGAGGTCAGCTTTATGAGGCCACCCTACAAGTTGTAGGTCTCAATACGACTCGTATAGGTAGAATCATAATAGGAAATAGAGAGCCAAAACTTTGGACCAAAACCTAAAGTCCTAGACTATGAGAGAAGCATACGAGTCGTAGCCCAAGCAAAGACTCATACCAGTGGATCATACCAGTTGAGTCCAAAATGCCAAATGTCTAATACAAGACCCCAATTATGACTCGTAGGTCACCCTACGAGTCATACCTACATGACGTACCAGCTGCCAACGATCTTTTTAGTGTAATTTGTAGGGATAAATATGTAATTACTATAAATACTTTAAGTTAGGGCTTGGATTTAGGGAGATCCCAGATTCTGAACATTGAAGGTGTCTTTGAATATTTTCCCAAGGATATTTTAGGATTTTAGTATAGATTTTCATTTTCTCTTGAAAAACCTACTATTAGGATGGGGATTACAAATCTTGCTTTGTACTCATTATCAATTTATCAACCTTGTGGTTTGCATTTGCATTTTTGTTGGTTTTTCCTTAGCCATGGTAGCTAAGCACCCAAAACTTGGGGTGTTTGGAACTATGGGTAGTCAACTTAAGATGACCTAGGTCTATTGCATTTCTACGATTGGGGATTTTCATGTATTGTCTATTTCTCAACATTATGATTGTTGTTTGGTGGTGGCCAACACCAAACCCTGCCTACTATCACGATCCTCACCAAGGTAGTCATGAATAGGAAAAGAAAAGTAGATGACAATATTCTATTGATGTCTTCTTGGCAAATCAACCAAACCTGACCAAAGGGAGGTTGATTGGGAAAATAGGTAATTTTTAGTTGGCATACCATGGTTGCCGACCAAGTGCCATGGTGAAATTTGACCTTCAACTTCACAAGAGAGTTGGAAGAACCTAAGTTACCATCCTGCATGCAAATTTCCAATTGTCGTTATGCTGTGTAGGGTAATCGAGTCAACGAACTATGGGGAATACATTTCCCAAGTCCCTAAAATTGAGTGTTTTATCACGTTATAGTATAGTTTTTATTATATTTTTTGTTCTTGAATCACAACCCCCCCCCCCCATTTTGAGATTTTAGTTATAGATACTAGAAATGATTTATAGTGAATTCTTGTGGTCAAACCCTGTATTCCCTGTGGATTCGACCCTAACCTTCGATTAGGGTAATTGTTGACAGTGCCCGCTTTCTTATTGGAGTGTAAATATGATAAAAATATTATGGCACCATTGCCGGAGAATACGACTAGGTTTTGACTTGATTTCACCATTAGTTAGTTCAATTATTAATTTCTAGACTCTCTTGAATTTTACTTATATTTTTTATTTTTGTTAGTTGATTTTGAGTGCAGGTTGGTTGGAAACATGACAGAACAAAAGCTCTAAGTCAATAGTGGTTTGTTGGAAACCTTATAGAGACATGTCCAATTCTATGAGAAAGAGTCTGAAGACCCTCAAATGCACCTGAAACATTATACTCAAACACTGAGGGAGGTTCTTGGGACAAGACATCCTGGTTGGGCGGCCATGGCTCTTCAAGCTTTCCCTATGACTCTCCAGAGTGAAGTTGCTGAATTGTGGTCAATTCTCCCACCTGATGTTTGTTATGACTGGAGGGAGGTGCAGAGAATATTCCTAAAGAACTTTTATAAAGGCCCCAACAAGCAAGAGCTACAGAATCTGCAATTTTAAAAGGGTGCCAGGAGAATCTTTTGTAGCAGCTTGGGAAAGGCATAAGAAGTATCTGGCGATGAATCGGAATCATTGTCTGACTGATGATGAATTGACGGCTAGCCTCTACCAAGCACTAACCACTGAACAACAAGAACATGTTGATTCCTTATTCAGAGGGGAGTATTGGGCATTTCTGAGGCAACCATTCAGCGAAATTATCGAATACATGGATAAGTTGTCTGCTATCACGCAAGTTTATCAACCATTGCAAAAGCAGCTAGTGCTATCCACTAGTACATCCGAGGGAACTCCAAGTACTACCATAAAAGAGAGTACACCTAATTGGCTAAGGTTACCAAACCAGCAATGCGTCACTGATAAATTCTCAAGGATTGAGTGTATGCTTAAGAAAGTGCTGATTAAAGCCAATAAACAAGAAGAAGTTGTACATGAGATAAAAGTTGATGTTATCAAGGTGACTACAAGGTGGATCAACAAGCAATGGCACCAGTAAAGAGACTTGAAGACAGGGTTGAGCAACTAGCAACACAATTAGAACTTGTGTAAAGAGATTGGAGAAGAGGCCAGAGGAGTAAAGATAAGACTCCATCAAGCCACGATGTTAAAGAAGGCGCTTCTTGAGGAATCATGAGACTCATGGTGACAAAGTCGAGCCACAATGTTAAAAAGGTGCTTCTTGTGAGGCAACCCAAGTATCTCTTATATTTTTAGATTGCTTAAGTTTTTGTCATTTGTTTGAATTGCTAGGTAGTAGTTTGATGTTTGTTTTGATGTATAGAGACATTAGATCAGTTGTATTATTCTAGACATTACTATATATTTAAGTGTGATTTGCAGGAACTAACCAAAAGCTAATGAGTTGAAGAAAATAGCATGTGGAGCAGCCTCTACAAGCAGGCCTAGGAGTCGTAACGAGCTCAACGACTTGTAGTCATGTCTTGTAGAGGGAAACAGTGAGTATTGAAAGTTGGCACACACACCAAGAGCCAACCTTACGATTTGTAGAGCCCTGTACTAGTCGTAAGTGGAGATTAAAGTGCCCAAGTATGGATTCTAAAATTTTTCTAAGTGTTGGGTCGGCTACGAGACCAGGACCTATGAGTCGTAGGACACCCCACAACTCATAGTCGGGGTCTCTTAGACCCGACCAACATAATTTTAGTTCTATTTTAATCTCGCAAGGTGATTTCTTCCCAGATCTGTTAGCTTTGATTCCTTTTTCGATCAT